>OZ038003.1:7296560-7521560 GCA_964035705.1 Porites rus | reverse complement strand
GCTTTGCTGCCACAGGCTGAACTCTCACTAGAAGCACAATCCCAAAGAATTACTTTTTCTTTATGTTCATCGATAACACTGTCATTGTTAACACCTTGTAAAATTGTTTGAGGCTGATTAAGATTCCGCCCCTGGTTTGTAATGGCTTCTGCAGCTTCTATTACACCACTGACACTATCACTATCACTGCTATCATCACCACTACTAGTATTGCTGTTTTTTTCATCTGAGATGCATTGTTCAGATCCTTGGTCAGACAGTGCCTCTTCCTTGATACTAGGAAATGGTGCTTGAAACCTCTGTCTTGTTGTCAGTTTACTGTTGGGGTCTGTTGTGCCAAATGATGCCAATTGCTCAGGTTTTGTTTCTTCAAAGGGAAAAGTCACATTATATTGTGATATATTATTATATTATATATAACTAGTTAATAGTTTTTATTTCAGACTAAGGGCAAAACAGTTCTTCTTTAAAAAAAGTGCAAGCTAGTGCAAATCAAGATTTGCCCAATAACATATTCTTTTATTGTTGAATTACACAGAAAAAGTGTTCAAGTGTTCTTCTTCAAGCTCTTTAATTAATTAAAAATGAAGGGATTGTTGTTAAGAAGTTGTTGATATTGATTTCTGCTCTGGACAACATTATCATCCTGAATTATTAACACCCACCTTCTTCCTTCTCCTCAAACTCATCTAATAGCTTGTCAAGGTCCACTGGAACAAAGGGACTAGCCATACTACCTCCCACTTATCAACAGCTACTGAAGGGATTACTGAAGGGCAGCGATAGTTGATCAATCATACCTGTAACATCAAAGTTTGGAGTAACTTCAAAATACCCCACTACTTGTCTGAACACTTCAAAAAACAAGCATAACACAACAGGGACCTTTATTATTCAAACACCTGCCAACTATCATGCATTGTGGGGGAGTCTCATGCCTGCTGACTAAAGGCATTGATCTCACGCATCAAGAACTATTTCTCACATCTGACTCACAAATCTAGACAAATTGTTCTTTAGTACACGATTCATGACAAAAATTCAATTCAATTTCCACAAAAATATACCAAAAGGATCCTTATATAAATGTAGTTGTGTCCTAACTGTTTCAAAACATGCTAAAATTGTTGCCTTTTAAACAGCTTTGGGGATGCTCAAAGGTCATCAGAACATCTTTGTACATTTTCTGCAAAGACTGGAAGTCTTCAGAAAATTGTCAGAAATCTTCAGAAGTTGCTGGGACAAAAATCTCACATGTTTGACTCACAGAAAGTATATATTCAATGAGATGCAAATAAGAGGTGGGGTATTCTCAAGTTAATTTAGGTTCCTTCTGCGGAACCGAGGTGCAGATTATGTAAAACAAAAGATATCAAACAACCAAACAATAAAGCCCACAGGAAAACTCTATTGTTTGGTTTCTTTGATTCTCTTGTGATGACAGTACTTGCAGAAAGACACGAAGTTAACAGCATAAAGTTGTAACTCAATGTATATTTTGTAGCTACTTTTTTTACCTCAGGTAATTTTTGTTTTTCTTTTGTTTTTGGGTATGGTAATGTATGCGAATAAAGTTGAAACAAAAGAAAAATAAAAATTACCTGGGATAAAAAATTAACTACAACATATATAATGTACCTATGAGTATGAGGAGCAATGCTGTTAGTAGCTTAGACTGTACAAAAATATAACTTACTTCATGACGAAAACGAAAAAGTGCACTTCACATTAATTGAATGCCAGTACAGGCTGTAAGCTAATACTGATGAGCTATAATTGAATTAAAGGTACATGCACCACAACAACAACCGTAACACACATAATAATGTAGCTTTTGAAGAGATCTTGCAGATTATAACATAACTAAAGATGCAATGGCTCTAACACAGCAATAAAATGGCACAAAAAGTGATTGACGTTCATTGAAATAATAAGCTTACCTCTTCTCCCACAGCTTATATTTCCACAGCCCATGGTGAAACTGAAAAATATAATTTGCAGACCGGCCAGCTCTCGTTCAATACAAAAGACAAGTAGTATTAAGTAGTGCCTTAAGCAATAAAACACAAAGAAATGCTCATCCTTCGTAAACGGAAATGTAATACTGTTCTTCTTTGGCTAAGATGTAAACATTACCAGCGATCAACGGTCAACACAAGCTATTGTGTCAGATGATTGGTAAATGACAATACAGGCCGGATTTGACATTGCGGAGTGACATTGCATATCTGTTTCAAAGAGAATGGAACGATCGATTCCTCAAATAACAGATCTCCACTATTTACTGGAAAATTGCACACCACAGCGTTCAATAAGCACTACTAACGTATTGCGAAGCAAATATGCGCAGCCAAAAAATGGACTAGCTTATTAAAAAGACCTCCATTCACTGGTCACTTGAACTTTACGTAGATTTTTGTCGTTTCAGCCCTGATGTATTACAAAACCTTGTAAAAGTAACCGAAATTTCTACAGCTAACCTTGTGCAAGACCTTAGTAACTCTGCATATTTCATTTCACGTCAGTTCCTTGTAAAGATGCGACATTTTCCTCTACCTGCGAATCTTGACTGCTACGTAAAAATAAAACACAACTAATTGAGCCGACTAATTATTCAGCGGTCTTGAGATGAAGGAACAGACAGGTCATGTATCGAACAACAAAAAGTGCCCGCTAGCAAGGGAGGGCACTTCACGAGCCTTCCATCTTGGGTATTTGAGGTGTAGAAGCTCCCCCCCCCCCCACCAAAAAAAAATGCCCAGCCGCCCCCCCCCCTAAAAGACAGTGCACATACCGTAACATTTCTCAGAGCAGAATTGTGTCTCAAAATGCACCAGATTGCATCTCAGCGCACATTCACTTCAAAAAATTTCCGGGGAGGCATATCCCTTTTGCGACTCGGGACTCTCCCCCAAACGATAAATCCCTAGGGCTATGTCAAGGTAAAAACCTTTTTTAATAATCAACTGAATTCCACAAATAATGGTCCAGTTTTGTTATTCATAACTACATTTAGGCATTGACGACGCACTACCCTCTACCCACCCCACGAGGCACGACTCACGATCCACCCACCACCTCCCAAATAGACAATAGGGACCTTTAGCAACGACGACGGCGACGGCAAAGAAAACGTCAAAAGGTGATGTTACACGGGACGATTCGCAAAGACGAGTTTTTGCGCAACACAGCGTTGCAATGTTGGAACAATGTTGCAAGCCAAAAGCAAAAACAAAAAAACTAGACTAGTCCAAAAGTAAAAAGGGTGGGAAAGGCCTTCCCTCTTTAAAAAACATACGTGTTTTGAACGGAACGAATTCAAAGAGACTGTATGGGCTGGTTAGCTAATAGTTGTCTCTGTTGAATCAATGCGTTCACTTATGAGACTTTTCACATTGATAATAAAAGTTAAAAACAAAAACAAAAACAAAAAACAAAAAAAAAACATGGGTAGAGTTTTATAGTTGAACTGCATTTATTAATAGAAGGGCATAATCCTGGCCTGAAGAATAAAAATCAGGTTTGGCAATTTTTGTGTGTGAGTAATTAACTTCAAAAGTTATTCGTTTGCGGAGTCTGTTACGGGAGCAAGATCTCACGACTTTGCTCGTTTTCCTTGACGTTTTCCTCTCTCGCCAAATTTAATAACCGGTTTTTCCGCCTTATAAATGGTTCACTCGCTCAAGATCTTTTCAAAGAATTTATTTGAAATCTTAATCAACCTTATACAAGTCCCAAATGCCGCGAGGTGTACGTGGCAAACAAACCGGCTGGTAAACAACCGCCTTTGTTCTTGCAATTTGTTCTTGCTACATAGGCACGTGCAATAAGAAAATCCAATCAGAAATTATTATTCAAATCAGAACGTTGCTCCATGTCACATTCAAAAATTGGTCGCTTCGGTTGAGAAACCTGACGAAAGTTGCTCACGAAAGAGAAACAAGACGCACCCACATAAACTGACTATCCGTCTTCCTCAGCATCACTACAAGAAATTAAGCTGACTGTGGAAACATTCTGGGATGTTAAAACCAGCGCCTGAGGTAAATTACTTGTTAAAGTTATAGTCAATTCGACGGACATTTGTAATGCCGTCAAGTCCAACTTCAAATTAAGTTATTTCGTTGTCGAGTGTTCTTTCTTTGAAAATAATTTATTTGTTCTCAGAGGAGAAATAGCAAGAAGAAATGTAAGCAAATGCTCAAGCAAAATTAGAAGTCCATGAATTTGAAGGCCCTCCGTACAGTATTAAAACTAAGGTCGTGCACGTGGCTGTTACTAAAAAATACGCAAAACTCAGTGGAGACCTCAACGTCCAGATAAAGGAGCCGTGCAAATTATGTCTTTCTTTTCTTCCATTACAGTTGGTTGCTAGGCAAAGGAATTTCAAGAAACGACAAATTTGATTCAATTCTGGCAGTACAACAGCGAGATTTTGACGGAGGAGTAGTATCACAAAATGAGGCCACCGCGCCATGAAATAAAGATGGACGTCACCCCAAAAGCCTCGAAGTAAATTGTAAGAGACGTTTCCGTCGATTTTTATTTATTTAAAAAGCAGTTTACATTTAACAGAATAAAGAAAAAGTACCGTATACCTATTAAACTGAAGTGCTGAAGATGGAGCGTAAGAGGCCGTGCTTGTCAAGTGTTAGGGAAATTTCAAACAACTTTTATAATTTCTTGTAAACTGCTACTCGTTACTTCCTTCAATTAAACAGGTTGGAACACCTCAATTATTGCAATTCTCGATTCTTATTATAGCTTTGTTATGATCGAAATGGAAAAATTCGCGAAGATCGTCACCATGGACACATTCATTTGATGTAACTCATCACTCGAGAGATATCCTCGCCTGAATACTTTAATTTGCGATACAGCCTATACAGTTATTGTGATGTTGAACATTAATTGCAAATTTATGATACTTATTAGGAATGGAAACGATTGGTAAAGATCGTGATCAGAGCCACACCCCATGTGACATAACTGCATCACGCACTACCTCTCGCGTGATCTCTCGCAACCGAGTGTCTTGTTACCAAGATGTTTGACATCGGAATAAAAAGAGTCGCAGCCATCGTCGCTACAGCCCTGTATATGTTTGGTTGGGTTTTTTTTATTAAAAAGCAGCCTCTTCGTGCCTTGAAAAAAATTGCTCCTGGTCACGGTACTAGACCCTTCCTTAGTCGTTGCTGAAAGTCCCTATTGAGCCATGTTTTACTACTATTAACTCAGCTTCTTATCTTTTCAATTTTCAGCCGTCAGACTAGATCATCTTCCTCAGGCACAGCTCCAGATTAGACCATGAAAGCAACCAACACCAGACAACCAGATCGGAACCCAGATCAGACTACTACATAAGGCCATCTTCACCAACCCGACCACCAAATCAGATCATCAGACCACCACCTCCAATCCACACCACCAGTTCAGTTAACATCTCCAGACCACAGTAAACCAGCCTTGACTGCTCAGCTTCCAATCAGCACAGCATACCCAACTTCTTGTAATGGTACAGGTCAGGTGCATTCATTGTGGGTTGGGTCAAGGGGGGTATATAGAGCTCTGGATGAACCTTGCAAAGCATACTCTCCACACACGTTCGGCCTGAAGTTTCCGGACTTTTTTTCGGCTTAACTTAACTGTAGTTAGATTAGTTAGTGGGTTCCCTGGTCTGGTAAGGGCCTCCCCTTTCCTTTTTTCATAGGATGGGTTCCTTTGCAGGTGTTCGGTCAACAATAAGAGTTCGGCTTTTAGCGATAGGTTCGGCTTTTTGGATTCGGTTTGGCTTCTAGGAAACGATTCGACAGCATCTTTTAACGCCTTTATCAGATGGACTTCGCCACCGCCGCCTTCATCGTCGTCGTTGTCGTCGTCGTCGTCGTCGTCGTCGTGGTCTTCACTTCCGGCTCCCGCTTAGTTACGCCAAATTTGAATTGATCTATCACACTTCACTTGATAGTCTATGCGCTGGTCAAGTGAAGCTTTTATCCGCAAGGTTCAACCAGACAGTGATTATTATAAGACATAACGTAGTAAACTAGAGACTTCAGGTCATTCAGCTACAGTGAGGGGACCTGATTTGGTCACTGCTTACAAGCTTAGTGGTCTCTCTGGTTACAGGTAGATAGTTAGTATAGCCTCGCAAATTCGGGTCTGCTCCTACAAATTTGGCTTTTGATGTTAAACAGTGCAAATGTGAAGTGAAACATGCACTTTAATGCGCATTTGCAGACCTCGAATTTGTGATGGTAGATCAGTTAACAGGTTTAGTCGTACAACACAGGTAACCTGCGACCAGGCGTTTTTCCCCGCGAAGAGTCAACACCTTGTCGCAGGTTACTAGGGCAACAGGGGACAATCCACACACCATAGGCTAGATCGTTTACAAATCGTAAGCGTAGGAAGTCTTCGAGACCAATCTACGACGCAGTTTCACCGCTGGAGGAGCAAAAACAAGATATTATCCTGCGAAGTATCCACAAGAATGCTAATAGGCCGAATAATTCGGGGACACTCATGTGGAGGCCACCATATCTTGATATGCGTGCCCCTGAATGGCATTCAGGTGAAAACCTCGCTGGTTATAGATAGTCCTTCAATAAGTAGCAGGAGAGGACACTCTAGTTATGACATCGTTGACACTAAGACGATTTGATTTGTCTTCCTGTTAATTTTGCCTTGCTGGAGGGTTTTCTTCTTAGGAAGTCCTGCATTGCACAACGCAGGCACAGATCGTCTACAAATGGTAGGCGTACGTAGTCTTCACGTCGACAGTTTGCGGTTATTGGTTCGTTCTTCAGACGTCGTCAGCATTGTTCTACCTCCAACAAATCTGGAAGGACGTCAGGACTGCGACCAAATCCTATGCAGCACATTGTTTTTCCAAAGTATTTCTGAATCTTGTAACAAAAAAATGGAACTGTGAATAAAATTTATTTCATTATGTTGTTTCATACTGTATATTGTGTCTAGTGCTACATCAAGAGAAGAGGCCGGCCGAAGAAAGAAGAACAAAGAACTTCGCGAGCAAGAGAAAGATAGTCCACTAGTCCGGTTACTTAAGTAGGAGACTTAGCTTCCTTTGCAGCCATGAACGGAGAAGAAGAATCGCGTCAGACCAAACTGTACAATGACGATAATGATGTTGATGATTACGACAACCATGATGATGATGATGATGATCGTTAACACTAAGACGTCATTTTGCTTCTATGAAAACAAAAGCAGACGACATCTTATTGTAAACGACTTCATCATTAGGAAGGCAAAGTAAAGCCAGAGCAGACAGCATAGCGTAATTACTCTGAAAAGCTGTCTTGACAAACGTTGAGATTTCCATTATTAAAACCCTTTATTCCCGTCCTCCTTCCACGTGGAAATGAATTTTTAAAAATTTTTAAATGAACCCTACAATTTTTTCTTAAAATTAATAAGCAATTTGACAAGGAAAATTTAAAAACATTTAAGTGCACAGAACTTTAATTTCATCTTGTCTCGGACCCCATGTTCGGCAGTTGTTGTTGCGGTCACTGCATAGCCCAATGTTAGTTGAGACAGCTACTAATATTTAATGCTTATAATTTTAATTGGCCGGCCGGACTTCATCTTTGGAGCAACTCCAAGTCATCTACAACAATAACAACAACGTCGTGGACTATACATATCTACGCCTTGGTCTATTGGATTGTTGGTCCTAGTATCTTTGGTCCTTTGTTGAGGAACATGACGACAGTGTACAGCAGCCCATATAAGGTAGAGCTGATTAATGTTGGTACAACGTTTGCGCAAAACAGATTCGTTTAGTCTTAAATAGCGTACGGCAAATTGAATTACAGTACCACGTTATTCTTGTAAGAAAGTTCGTAGCTAACGCAAACCTTGCACCTCATCAATCAGCCCAAGTAATAATGGCACAAGGTATGTGGATTTTTTTTCTTTGTTAGGCGATTAGCTTTTCGGTTCGGTCCATTCGGATTTTCCGGTTTTCGATTCGACTTGCGATATGATTCCGAATTCGGCTTCGAAAAATGTGAAGGCTTGGTATCGACGACGTTTCGATAGCAAGCCGTCTGATATCCCTGCGTATCGTCCGGCGGACCCTGGTGTGTTTCATTCGAGGTGTCAAGCTGAGGTTTATGGACACATGGCTCACTCCTCGGTCTAGCGAACCCGGACACCAAATTCTTGTAGGAGCGCACCCCATATACTTACTACTAACTTAACTTCTGTAAACGGCTAACGCAATTCAATAAAAACACTTCACCTAACGCGTTGTCTTGTGTGATTTTTTTAAATACTAAATTCTAGAGTATTTATATTAGTTGTAAGTACTAACATTGATTTGATTTGCAGGTATCTTACAAAATACTTGTTGTAATAAGACCAATGAAAGTAAGACAGGCAAATCTCAATTCAATAAAAACACTTCACCTAATGCGTTGTCTGTGTTTTTTTGAACACTAAATTATAGAGTATTTAGTTGTAAGTACTAATGATGATTTGATTTGCAGGTATCTTACAAAATAATTGTTGTAATAAGACCAATGAAAATAAAACAAACCAAAAAACACTGAGTTGTGAGTGTGGTGTCTTTTAGACAATTGCGCGCATTGACTATGTGTCACATCAATGTGTCCTACTGCAAACACACAAGTAACTAATTTTCCAGTTCAGGTACTAGAACGTCATTTTTCTCGTCATTTTTTTTGGACTCTAACTCAGTTTTTTTCCAGTGCGAATGGAAACACACTCTTTTGGGGGCGCGCCCTCCCAAGATTACACACAAGCTTTTTTTTCCACTGCCCTTGGACTTCTTCTTTGGATGCGTTCTTGAAGAAACGCATGGCACCACCAACTTGGAAGTCAGAAGGGAGTGCAAAATGCAGGATAGAAATCTGTAATTGAGTTGTACGTAATTAAAAGTTGATGAAAAATAAAGTTTAAAAACAAAAGAGAAATTCATCAGCTTGTTTTTCTCCTTTACATTAATACTATATTAGATTTTTGTGGATGTAATGGAGTTGCATTTCTGCCGTAAGCAATAAATGTTTGACCAACAGAATGTCGCCTCATCAGTGTGTTTTTTTCTGTTAACAAGTTTTATTTCAGGAACTTCGGCCGTCCTCTTTTTAACCGTTCCTTTCACTCTAAAATCGCCGCCTTGAAGACGTCTTTTTGGGCGCGCCCTCTCAAGACCGAGCACGCCAAACTGATTGTTTGACGTTTGCTTTCAAGAAGCTCGTTTTGGAAGTACCTCTGGCTGCGTTCCTGAAGAAACGCATGCATGGCGACAGTGGTTACGACTGAAAAACGACTCCAAGTTCTAAAGGTAATACAGATATTTGTTTCTCTTTTTCAGTTGATTTAACTGTTAGATGATCTTTTTGTGTTTCAGATTGAGTGCGTGAAGTAAGTTTTATTTTCAACGCCTAAGAGGTAAGGAAGAATGAAACGGACCATGAGAGAGCTAAATCTGATTTTGCAGATACCGGCACTTATCCTCAGACGATACTATTCATTAATTCAGACTTTTGTGGGATTCAAAACCACGATCTTTCTTTAATTGCTGGTAATCATAATCTATTAAAGTGTGCAATTTTCAAGACGTAGGATTCCAAATGATGCACTGAATATCTGTTTGATGATAGTTGACAGAAATTGATTGGGTGTCAGCAGTCAATTCCAAGGCCTCTTAAAGAAAATGGACTTTGTTATCGGTTTTCAACTGCACGAATAACCCAGTGTTTTGATATTATTAAGTCTGTGTTCAAGAAGTATTTTATTTAGGTCAGAGAGCAGGTCCAGCAGTGTTATGACAGTTCTGAACTCCGTCCGCCTTGCAGACCAAAGGTAAGTACACCACGAACTGACACGTTCAAAAAATGTGACCAGGAAGAAAACCGATCGTAAGAAAAGCTCATGGCGTTTGTTCAAGTTTTGGATCTAGGTGCAAGTCCCTTACTAAACATTGTACAGAATGAGGCTCTTATTTGGAATTAGAACCTGCAGCCTGAGTTTGTTTATAGCTGTCAGTTTCCTTAGTTGAAGGTGCCTCTGGCCCTTTAAGCCCCAATATCCATATACAAATTCTCCAAACTGGTCTTCTTTACTTTCTTTAAAGAATGAGTTGCATGAATTTGACAAAAGATCAAAACATTTTCTCTTAAGTGATCATTTTATTAATTCTCATAGCCTAATTTCTTGACATTATATGGATATCGTTAGGAGAAAATGAGTTGCACATTGAAACACATCCTTTCCTTCAATGGACGTCTTATCCACGAAGGTTGCTGGATCAGTTTACGAGGTGTTACTGGGATTCAAACCCATGCCTACTAAGAAGTTTCTGAAAGCTAAATTTCTTGTTCTTGAGATGTATTTTATACAGATCCTAAAAGGCTCCAGATTTCGCACTCTGTCTGGCCTACAGTCATAAGTCCTGGCAGGAGCCAGCCAGCAGTGACTTGTAATCGATAAGAGGGAACCTGCTTAAAGTCGGCAGAGGTAAGTACAAGAATAGAAAATATGCAACCCACATCTTTCAACAAATTAATAATTAATAGAAATATTGGCTGAAAAGAATTTGCGCTGGTGTCGAAACTGCACGCACTGAAAAAGAAAGTTCTTTACGCCTTTTTTTGTGTCAAATTAATTGAACTAAGCATGTTTTGATACTGCAAAAATCTGGGAACAAAAGAGGGGCATTGTTAGCGCCACTTTTATTCTGTTAACCCTCAGACGTACACGTCAAGTCATACCCCCATGGTGGTACAAGGGGTGGGGGGGAGGTTGATGTAACTCCCCCTTGGGTTTTTGACATGTTACAGTATTTCGAAACGATTTTGCCTTCAGTGGAAAGCCTTTGACCTTCTCTACAAGATGAAGTAATTTTATGGGTGGTGGCGCTGCTGGAGGTCTGTGACGTCACCAAACATTGTCGCCATCTTGGATTTTATCAAGAATTAGAAATCAGGTAAAAACATTTTCACTCCACCTTATGAAGGGTGCAACCCCCCCCCCCCTCCTCCCCCCCTTATACATCCGTCAGGGTTAAAACTTTCACTGATTTTGCTTGTAGTCTTATTCCTTTTTTTCTAGCAAAATGTAGGAACTAACTGGTGAGGCAACGTCAAGATGAGTAGAGGGCTGGACAATTGACTGACACCCGCTGCATTTATTGTGATGATTAATTATCTTGTTGAAGGAGATGATGATGACGATGGCGATTAAGAAGTGCTGTTAGTGGCAAACGACGACAGTGGTAATGATGATGATGTATCTAACCGTCTTCAGCAGGTGATACGTGCACTGAAATATAACTAGAAATGTGTGTATCGCAGACCCTTATGAGGCTCAGGGTAGGATGGCCCGTTAAATGATAAGTATGGGATGGCGGAGAGAAATAGAGTATAAAATCAATGCTGGATCCACACCTTGAGATAAGGAGGGGGCTCAGTTATCCAGACCCTTAGATAAAGGGGTTGGGGGTGGGGGGTGGGTCTCCAAGAACATTTTTTTTTTCGGCCCTTCGGGCCTAAGTTTGGTCTAAAAGTAAGGGGGGGGGGGGCAAGCCTCCTGGACCCCTCCCCTGGATACGCCACTGAAAATTGTCCAACTTACGACCTATTAAACTAATACAACAGCAAAGGCTAAAGGGACTTGAGTTTTGCCGATAGTTCGGATGGTCTTGGCGTTCTTCTCGGAGGATTTTTACATGGCTAAAAAGGATATCACTGAAAATAATGACAAGCAGATGAAGCACATGATGGACTCATTTGAAGCACAAAAGGAAGGGAAAATGACAAAAAAGGAAATAAATAAAGAAGAATGGAACGAAAATGAACTTAGAATAAGAACCAAATAAAAGGAAAGAAAATAAATAGTAAAATAGTAAAATATAACAATACTTAATAATCCATCATAAAAAATAAATTGAAAATAAAGTCAAATAAATAATACGAGAATAAGAAAAACAATAGTAATGATTAAGATAATGATAATAGTAAGAGAAAAGGGAAGTAATTGCAACAAAAGAGACTTGATTGATTTTTGAAAACGAAACTGCAAGAACTTTAAGGCAGTCACGTTTTAAAAATCAGGCAAGAAGTAGTTTATGTATTTTAAAGTCTTTTTAGTTGCCACTTTTAATGCTTTTCCTTTTTCTATTACTGTCATTATAATCATTATTATTTATTTATTTATTTATTTATTATTATCATTATCATTTTTAAGTTCCTTTTTGTTACATTCTTTAGATTTTTTTCCTTTTTCGTTTTCATTCTTTTGTGCATAAGTCATTATTTTTAAGTTTTATCCTTATTGATTTATTCATACAAGTTTTTGGAGTTTGAAACTGTTGTTTCAAATTTTCAACCGAGTCGATTTCCTAGTATATAGGGACGGCCTGACTATCTGAATTATCTAGAAACGCCAGTCTCTTTTGTCTTTGCTTTTTTTCTTAATTAGTTCATTAGATGCTTTGATCCAATGAAGGAACAAGTGAGGGAAAACTTTAAAATTTTCAAAGTTAAAGCTTTGAATAATAAGTTCAGTTAAACGTGTGGTCTTGATTTCTTGAGAGATATAGGAATAGTGAACGTTGACAAGCTGGGCAGCTTGACTGAGGTACCTTGTTGTAAAGAGGCTAGATGAAGGCGACTGACACCTGTTGCATGGATGATGATCATTATGATAATGATAATGACGATGATACCGGCCATGTTGTTGACGATTATGCTGACAATTATGATGACGATGATGATGTTGACAATGATGATGATGCTGATGGTAATGCCGACGATGATGTTGACGTTGACGACGACGACGATGATGCTGACGATGATGACAAAGATGGTGATGATGCGGAAAACGAAGGTGACGTCACTGACGTGATGATGACGACGACGATCATTTTGACAATGATGATGATGCTGATAACGAAAATGACGTTGCTGACGATGATTATGATGACAACGATCATTTTGACAATGAGGATCATGATGACAATGATTATGATGATGATGAAGACGACGATGATGATAATGACAATGGTGAGTATCAGAGCAGTGATCTCTCTTCTTCAATACCTGACTGCTCCCCAGTCGTCCTTCTTCTCTTACTCAAATATCAACTATGGAGGCGTGTGGAAGATCCCTTCCCTGGATGCCGTAATAGTCTGTCTCCCGCGACCTTTCATTAAGAGAGGCGGCTGGGAACGAGCCAGCTTCGAAAGGGGAAACGAAAAGACCGAAAAACTGCAACGAGAGGAGTCACGTGAGGGAAAGCTAAGCCTTGATAATGTGTCCCGCGTTAAACTAGAAGTTCAGTCATAAGCTTTCCCTGCTTTACTTATCAAAGCTGTGGACTGCAAAAGAAGGAAAGAAAACGCGGTTCTAGACTAAGACAACCTTGGGATATTTAAAACTCCATTAAATGGATTTTGCCATTGATCGCTCGCACTTACCTCTATGATAAATTAAAGCCGCTATATGTTCTGAAATACACGACAAAATACTCTGTAGCAATAGCAAAATAAACTTTGGATCCTCCTTTAAAAATCAAACAATAAAGGTATCTTCTGTTTTCGTCCCTACAGCTTCCAGGAAAAGAGTACCAAGGATGTGTTCATATATCATATTCAGGGAGGATGAGTGTTGATGTACGCTACCCTTGCTACTACCCTACGTCACTGCAGCACGAAAAACTATTACTAATAATAATAATCAGCGGCGGATCTAGGGGGAGGGTGCAGGGGGTGCGCACCCCCCCCCCCCCCCCCACGAGATGACCTGCGGTTTTCTAATACAACTGGTATTCTGCAAAAAAAAAACTATGTGGTTTATTGGTGTTAAAGTAGAGCAAGAGACGAGTGCACCCCCTCCTAAAAAAATCCTGGATCCGCCCCTGATAATGTATTACGACCCACATTTAAACAGACTGCTTTTCGCCGAGCTCGCTTTCGTAGGCTCCGGGCCAGCAAATACCATATGATTGAAAAAAATCAGATTCTACTTCTATAAGGTTTTACTTCGACAATTTTTTCATTACCTACTTTTTTATGCTATATTTTATTTTTGTAAACTGGTAATTTCTAAACAGCAGTGAGTTTAAACTTGGGTCTATGTACTGAAGAATTGTTTTTTTTTTTCTCGGCCGATAAATCGATAACGCAGGTTTAACGCGGTCTCTACTAAATGATCGAACTCTTTCAAAGCCTTAAGAAAAAAATGTAGTTTTTACCTTAGAGTTTAAGGAGTAAATCCTATGAGATCACCAAATAAAAGTGAAAAAATTTACAAGCTTTAGAACATTAGCCGACCCAGTTCAGACGCCGTACTTTTTATGAGCCGAACCTAATACATCTAATTAGGTCAATTAGGAACACCTATTTTAATTTGGAACGGCTCAGCCGTTCTTCCTGCCTAGCCCGGCCGGGAATTTTGCCTTTGGAGCGACTTTGGAACGGCTTTGATTAAGGCGACGAGCTTTTCATGTGCCGAACCTAATGCATAAATTGTTATAAAGTATTTTGCGAGCAGTTCGACCGAAATAAATATTTTTCTCCTTTTGAATTTAGTTCGGCTGGAATAAAGATCGGCGTCTGAATCAGTTCAGCCGGTCTTAATAATTTGGGTCGGCCGTCTGGGCCTTACATTTAGGATTTTGCGGAGTAAAGAGTGTAAATGGATATCAGTACGAAGTGTGATTCTTAAGACGCTGTTTAGAGTGAAAGAGTTCATAAATTAAAGGACCATGAAAAAGGGGGCGTTTTTGGTTAATTTCATTATCAGACTAAGAATGAATGAGGAATATATAGCAAATGTGGGAGCCGTTATGTTAAGGAAGAAAGCTATTTTACAAATGGAAGACGTTTTTGCGTGAACTTCGTGTAAAGTTGAATTTATCAATTCGGCAACGAAAATTAGAGCGTTACTTGGAACTTCTGAATTCTTCTTAATTAATGCCACAAAAGCTGACTTTATAGCTTAACATGTAACATAAACTGCAATAACGTTCTAATGCAGGAAGATTTTCAGAGGTTCCGAGCAAAACTTTATAGCGCCTATATCTATCTGCTAAGTGAAGGACAGGAGATAATAGCTTTCACCCTTTACATTGATCCAATAAATATAATTCACTAAATATTAATTTTTAATTTTTAAAAGTTATATTTAGATATTAAGAGCGAAAGTGTTTTTATATCATTGCTCAAGCAATATTCAAATCGCTCGATTCTGGAGCCAGCCTCGCCATCTATTTACTCCGCGAATAACTTTTTCTTTTCTTTTCGTTTATTTATTTTATTTTATTTTATTT
Organism: Porites rus; assembly: GCA_964035705.1. Lineage (NCBI taxonomy): Eukaryota > Metazoa > Cnidaria > Anthozoa > Scleractinia > Poritidae > Porites > Porites rus. Next base: position 7,506,239 of record OZ038003.1, on the reverse strand, counting down.
TTTTTTTCACCCTAGCTAAAATATTCATTTAGTTACCATAGCTTTTTTCTTGCTTTTATATACAGTACCAGGCCTTAAAACCCCAAGGGCGTCACCATAGCACTGGTCAGGGGGAAAGGGGTGGGGGGGGGGAGGGTACACAGTCTCCATTTTACCAAATTAAATTGGTTTTCGGGGTTCACTTATCCGGTTATGGTGTAATAATTGTATTTTTGGTCGTATTTTAATTGATGTATTTCTTAACAATAAAGTATGATAGAGATTGTTGAAAAACTGCGTGCTTGTTTCTTTGGTTGGCTTGAAAAGGGGACACCAGAAGCCGATTAGGGGGCGCATAATATTTTTTCTCGACCTACTTGAACCTCGATGGTGAAGTAAGAGTGTTTTCACTTACTTGGCCAGGCCAGTAGCCAGGCAAATTTGTTACGACAAACAGAAAACACAAACAAGAGAAAAGAGGACTGGTTTGTGACATCAGCATGGCCGCTGTTTCATTGATTTTGCACTGTAATTTTCAAGTTATAATAACTCCTCTAGTGGGGTTAATTTAACTCCTTATAGTAGAGTTATTTTTTTCGGAGTTATTTTAACTCCAAAAAGGAGTTTAGAGAACTCTTTTTCGGGAGTAAAAACAACCCCAGATTTGGAGTTAATATTGAGGAGTTAAAGCAACCCACCAAAAGGAGTTATCCTTTGCCTAGGCGTTTTTACGGACCGGTTTATTTTCGGACACTTTTCCCGAGAAAATGGAATGTCCGCCACGTCTATGAACGCATTCGAAGTATAAGATATCAAAAAGAAAAAAGGAAAACTTGGCGTCATTAAAAGGCAAAAATTATCTTTTTTAGGCCTGTAGCTTTTGCTGACTGGTTTGTGGGACTTAAAAGATATTTTAAATTCGCGCCAAACCGTTCTAAAAAAAAAATGGTCATGAAAACGCCTTGACACGAGTACATGGGGGTTCCTCGCTCCAGGTTATGGGTTCCTGCCTATGCTTTGTTGGTTTTGTTGGGGTGAAAAAGTGTTATTTTCTCATATTACTTAAGCGTAGCCTTGGTCTAACCAGGTGTCACCTGCATGGAAAAAAGACCTGAGGATCAAACAGTGATGAGAGAGTTAGACTAAGTTAACACGGTACAGGAAGAATGTTTAGAACGGTTGAAAATTCGTGCGTTTAAGTGCCCTGTTCACACGGAACGACGGTGCCTCAACCGTGCGAAAATTGAAGACTCGTAGCCGTTCACATTAGGGAGCTTAAGCAACAACGATGGCGACGGCTACGACAACTTTGCTTAAAAAGTGAATTCGCGCTGCCTCAAACTTAATCGCGCTTATTCCATCTCGTTCAGTTTATCAAATGCTGGAGTTGAATTCTAAAAGACTGTTTCGCGGTTCAGGAAAAGAAATAGGAAGTCCATGTCACGTCCACTATAAAACGTGAAATGAGGTATTTTCACGTTGTAGTCGTGCAGTGAAAGAAAAGAAATGTATAGGAAAGCGTGATGCACGTGCAGATTTGCTGTTTTGCCAATCTAAACCTCTTTGCCGTTCTCGTTGCCGTCGCAGTCGTCGTAGCTTTAGCTCCCTATTGAACGGCCCTGTGTGGAAGAAGTGGCCGGTCAAATTTTTCAGCCAGTTGCAAATTCATCCGTTGTCGTATGAAGGTAGCCTTAAATTTGGTGCAAATGAATTTAAAACCATTTGTTGATTCGAACTACCTAGACTTTATAAATTCCACTAAGGAAGGTTAAACAACATACGCTTATCAACATAGATTATTTTTGTCTTGCGTTTTGTTTGTCGATAGATATTCATGTACGACTTTTTAGTGTCACTGAAATTCAAACTTTATTCCAGCTGAGGCGATTCAAAAATGCCGTTTAATAATTCCTCTTTTCTTCAAACATGCTTTCTCTTCGAATTGGCTTGCTTTATCTACTTTTAATGTTAAGCTCATAATGCGCTACAATTGTGAAACATTTTACTGATTTTGCTACAAGAAAAGTATACAATAGATTGCGGCTTCATGCATTTAAATTCTGTTTTTCTTTTTCGCCGACTGACGTTTTAAAGAATTGGCTTTAATTTGAGGTTAAAAAGAGTCGTTATCCGTAGGTATATATTACTTTTTTTTATTACGGTATCTCTTTTGTTTTGCGTGTGAACTCTAGATAGAAACCGTACGGTATTCTCAGTCAACTTTATTTAACTCATATGCAGGTGCCAAATCGTAAAGCTATTCAAGTTCTTTTGAACAGTTGCCAAAGGCATAAAACATAAACCTTTATACCTGGAAAGCAATTCCTAGACTGAGCCAGACTCAAAAGCTATTGGCAGATAAAGGTTACTGTCGCGCTATAGTTAATCACTGCCCACTTGTCCCAAGATGGAAAGCATCAGTGGTTTAAATTCTACTACCAATACGGCTACCAAACTTCGAAACATCACCGAAGGAAACGTGAAACCAAACTACCAAGTTGCGCCAACTGATGTAGTCACCTTAATAATAAGTTTCATTACTTGTCCATTCATGGTCCTTTTTAATGTGATGGTTATAATGGCTGTAAAAAGAAGACGAAGGCTTCAGACCAACAGCAACATCTTGCTTGCCTGTCTAGCAGCAACTGATGCCTTAACTGGTCTCATAACGCAGCCAGCGTTTATTCTGTGGAAAACACTCGGGTTGACTGGTGGGGAAGACCATATTAGAGCTTCGCGCTTGATCTACGTCGCAGCAATGCAAGCCCTTTCTGCATGCTCATGCCTTCATCTTATGTTAGTGACCGGCGAGAGACTTGTAGCGATCAAATTTACCATGCGCTACCCATTTATTGTTACTAAGAAAACCATCAAGGTTGCAGTGATTTCGTGTTGGATCTTTTCTCTGACACCGGTTATTTTCAAGTTTATGGGAGTGCCAAAAATTCAGAGCCTCCGCGCTGTACCCGCTTTCCTTCTTTTCGTCGTAAGCTCTTGCATGATATTTGTTGTGTCTGTATATGCTGTTTTGTATCTTGAAACAAGACGCCATCAAAAGTTGATCAAAGGCCAGCAGATGCCGCAAGAGGAAGTACAAAGATTCCTTAAAGAGAGCAAAGCGCTGAAAACAACTGTATACGTAGTTGGTGCAGTGGCGGTGTGCTATCTCCCTTTGACGTTGCAGATTGCTAATTTGCTAGACAAACGAACAGCAATTATTGCCCCGGAATGGATCCGGACGATTGTATTATTAAATTCACTTTTAAATCCGTTGGTGTATTGCTGGAGACAGAAAGAAATAAGGAAGTTTGTTTTTAAAACGAAAACGCAGGCTGTGAATCCGCACATTGAGTGACATTCAGACTTAAGATGCACGTTCAAGAAGAAAACAGTGTAACCACGAAAATGCACTAACATTCTAATTTCTTGAGGCAGGCAAATGAACGATATATATTAAGGTGCGCTAATTTTCAGCAAGATACAAACCTCGCTCTAATAATTTTAAATATATATTTTTTCCATAACCACTGTTTTCCATTTCTCCTGGGGCCGGGTCATCCAGCTCTCTTGCCTGGGTATAACGTGTATTACTCTTGCCTCAAGAGAAATCGAAGACAAATTGGTTATGAAAAATTATTGGAGGCAAACAAGGTGCATTATGATCCATGTGAAAATGGTGAATACAAAAGACAACCGTATTTGAATTCAGTCTCTCTTTACTTTAAAGCTTTACCAAGTTAAGAGCTACTTTACATATTAATTACAGTATTATCGTGCGAGTTTCCAGGCGACGTACGTTGATCAAACCATTAAGGTAAATTTCATGTAATGGTTTCGCCATCTAAACAGCTGACATATAGGATGTCGGACACCTGAGAAGCAATTCCTATATAGCCAGTTAACAGTTTTTTTTAGCGCGACGTATAAAAGTGGCTGTGGGATATATTTTCTTCACAATATGGACAAAAATAGTAGTTTAGATTTAACAAAAATTACTTACGACCTCGCAAAAAACAGCGTAGAAAAGACGACAGAAAACGTCCAAGATTCGTCGACTGTTGTGATCAATTTAATAATTAACATCATGGCTTGTCCCTTCACAGTTCTCCTTAATGTGATGGTGATAATGGCTGTAAAAAGAAGAACAAGGCTTCAGACCAACAGCAACATCTTGCTGGCCTGTCTAGCCGCAACTGACGCCTTAACTGGTCTCATAACGCAGCCAGCGTTTATTTTGTGGAACACATTTGAAATGACTGGTACGATAAACTACATTCCAGCTCGAATGACCTACAGTACCGCATTACGAGTCCTCTCTATGTGTTCTTGCCTACATCTCATGTTAGTAACTGCCGAGAGACTTGTGGCGATCAAATTTACCATGCACTACCGACATTTTGTTACTAAAGAAACTATTAGGGCAGCTGTGATCTGTTCTTGCATTCTTTCTCTATTTTGCGATGCACTCAGATTAATCAAAGTGATAGAAGATCGTCAGGCCTTGGCCTTTAATCTTTTCGTCGTAAGTTCTTGTATCGTTTTTGTAGCTTCTGGTTATGCTGTTTTGTATGTTGAAACGAGACGCCATCGAAAGTTGATCAAAATCCAGCAGATGCCACAAGAAGAAGCAGAAAGATTTCGTAACGAAAACAAAGCGCTCAAGACAACTGTATATGTAGTCTGTGCTTTAATGCTGTGTTTTCTGCCCATGGCATTACGACTTGTTATTCACCTGACCAGAAATTATTTCCTCGCTATGGGTCCGCACATTTGCCATGTTAAATTCCTTATTAAATCCGTTGATTTACTGCTGTAGACAAGAAGAAATAAGAAACTTTGTTTTTAAAACAAGAACGCAGGCCGTGCAACCCCATTGACTTAAAACGATGTATCTGTTGACTCTTAAAGTCTTCTCAAGTTATTGGGTGAGTTAGGAGACGGAGAGCTGTAGGAATGCCTGCACTTTTCAAACGTCGTGCTTCTGCCGTGCGTAACTCAATTCATAATAAATTATAAATACATTAGAAAGCGGTTTAAAGTTCATTAAACCGCTTTCTTTTTTAATTTATGCTTTCGGCAAAAGCTACTTTATTCGACTAAGTTAAATTTGAGGTCTGAAACCAAGTCGTTCTACAGTCGTGCTGAATTTAAAAAGTCAAGCCAGGAAGTTTAAAAAAGGACTACATGGACGCATGAAACCCCTGAGCTCAGGGTACTCAGAATCAGCCTGAAACATCGATCGGGCATGCGCCTGGGTATGTTTTCCAGAATAACTTAGGCCAGTGTATTTTTCCTTAAAAATTTTAGTTTCATTCAGGAAGATTAAGGGAAATGTTACGGGTATAATTTTGCCTCCCCTCCCACCCAACCCAGACAAAACCTCTTCCTCAGAGGCTGTAATTAATGATGACTAACGGCAAAAAAATGTATCAATCGCTTACCGAATTACTTTTAAATCAATATGTTCTTTTTTTACCATTCGAAGTTTGACTGGGTAAACCTTAGCTAATCTTTGTTGAGATCAAAGGAATATATATTTGGTAGACATTGGCTTGGTCTAAGCAGGTGTCACTTAGAACAAAAGAATCGTTGTTTAAGATATTGATGAGCAAATTAAAGTAACTACAACGTAACAAAACATATCTTGATACGAATTACCAGCTTAATGTATTCTACGGAGTTCAACAACATACGCTTTATACAAAAATTTTGTCTTACGTTTTATTTTGCAGCAGATATCCTCGAAATAATTTTTTATTTCAGAATACCGTGTACTTTAAAAGGTAATTTTGTTCTAGTACTTTGGTATAATTTCTTTCTTTTCAACTAAAACATGCATGCGTCCTTTTGAGAACTGATTTGCTTTGCTGCAAGTTTAGAATAAAGTAATCTTTTGACTAGTTTCATGTTATGGTGAAATATTTTACTGATCATTTAGAGCCATACATTAGACTGACTTAAATATATTCAAATCCTAAATGCTTTTCGATTTGGCTTACAGAAGCTTTAAGATATTAGCTTTATTTTTGCAAGTTAAAAAAGGGGTACTTATTTGTAAGTTAAAATTTTTCGGCGAAGTTTTGCTTCAGGTAACAACGATATTCTTAGTCAATTTTTTACTGTAAGTTGTGTTCATCCATCGATTTTAATGCTACCGATCTCTTTTTGATCAGCTTCCATTAAAGTATAAAGTTATAAACCTGTCGATATTTCGGGAACAGTTCCAACTAAAGGTCCGTGGCTGTTTGCGGTATAGTGTCAAAGTTCTTCATGCCCACTTGTCCCAAGATGGACCAACAACACTGGTTCCCTGGTTTAAATTCTTTAATCAGTACAAACGAAAATCTCACCAGAGAAGACATGACAGTAGACCAAGTTTTGCCAGCTGCTGTAATTACTGTAATAATAGGCAGCATCACTTGATGGTCCTTTTTGATGTTATGGTGACTGAATGGCAGTAGCCAAGCCTAAAAGCGGAGCTCTAGTTAAATTCTCCACTCGCTATAAGGCTTTTTTGCGGTGAATCTCATGAGGATGACTTTTGCTAATTTTACAAGGGAGCGACGAGAGGGGTCTGCATTCGCAGGATCACCTGGCCTTAGAGAGAACACTGTGTATGAAAACGAAGTTCCTTTCCTGCTGAGAATGTTCCTGTTCGAGTAGCAACAACGGTTCAGTAGACGTTCTCCACTTCCGACCGCACTCCCCCCCCCCCCTCAAAAAAAGGGTTTTTGCTACGTTCAAAAATTGGCTCATCACAGTATGAATGTAACAAAGTAAATATGATTTGTAACTAAACGAACCAAGTTGTTTGAAGGTGGAAGGCATCTTTCAAAGTGAAAAAACTGAACTTAAAGTAACAATGGAATGTTAGTTAAGCCTATCCTTAGCATTATAAACAGAAATACTGAAGTTAACCAGAAAAATATATTATTCTTAGGTTTAGAAGTATTCAAAAACGAAAAAGATTCAGAAGTTTTGTATATTTGTGGCTGTTGCGTGCCCGTATAAAAATTAATTGATTAAAATTTCCCACCATTTTAAATTTAGCATGTAAAGAAATATCCATCTACCGCAAAACAAGTTTTAACTTGGTAAAACACCTTTAGAGAACGAAAATGTACAGTACCATCAAACTTGATACCTGGAGTTATGCTGACAAAAGCCTTAAATATTTAAATAGCTACAAACTAATGGCTACTAAACTGTACTTATTCTTTAGTTGTACGGAAGGAAATTTAAAGCTTACGCAAGTACTACCGCCACTACCGTAAGATGAAGTGGAAACAGGATGAAGCCTTTCACTCCATTACATTTAAATTTCAACTTTTGAGTGTGAGCTTCCTATATGATAAAATCGATTCTAATTCAATTGACTGATGTATTCCCCAGCCGACTATATATATGAATAAACAGAACTGAGATGGCGGTTTTATTTAATTTTTTTAATTTTGTTTTTTTATTCTAGCCAGTGATGTTGGCCATCTTGATAAAAATATGGGCATCACGGAAAGATTTATTGCTCAAAAGCCGGACCTTTATCTCTTCTGCTAATTGCTCTCAAGGTTTATTTTTTCATCTATTCAGTTATGAGAGAGCTATTCTAAGACCCTGTTTACATGGAGTGGGGGACCCCGGTCTAGTGGGGTAGGTTTCTTTTGTTTTGTGTCCCCCAGAGCGTGAAAACAAAAGAAACCAACACCACTAGACCGGGGTCCCCCACTCCATGTAAACAGGCCCTAAGGCATTACCCGTGATTAAATTCGATTGCTGAATAACGAATGCCTCAAAAATAATGAAAACATCGCATTAGCCAAGTTGAGCCTGAAGATTATCAATAGAAATTTTGTATTCATTCATACTCTAAGAACCACCGCAAAATAAAAAGAGGCTGAGAATTCAATTTTAAGCGCATACTTTTTAGGATAAAATTTATTAGGTAGTAGATATATTATTTTGATCACGTAATTATGATGAAAAGTGCCACGCCTACATATTATTGAATACATTGATTAATTTACTCAGGCAAAGATTTGCCGCAAAACAAGTCATAATATACTGCTTTTAGGAAGAGACATTTATTGGAGGTGAAAAAAAATGAACTAATGAATGCTTCACTTTTAAAATAAGTGGGTATTTTTTGTCTCAAAATACATGAATACACTCCTAGTTAATAAATTAGTCAGCTTTGAAGAGTTGCCTAATTCTGTCGAAAATTTAGTCTTGATACATTGGGTTGTATCATAACGTTTGTTACAAAAGTATAGATTAATTTGCCTTGTGGCGGTGTATTAATTTGCATTGGAGAGAGAAGCTTGAAAATATCACGGCAGTACTTAGCTATTACATGGATAAAAGCAGGTTTGCGGAAGAAAGGGCTGTATGGTTGTTTCGCTATATTTTTCTGTGGGGCCGAATGTTGGTTAGTGAGAAAGACTGATTCGTCATAAGAAACGATTCCTGCAGTAATATAATTCAAACCCGGACTTACTACAAAACTAGACCGATTTTTATGCCAGTTTTACCTGTGCCCTGTAATTCATCTCGGCGATGCCATTAATATCCGGTCCCCTCATACAAAAGTAGCTTTTCGCAGTGGGTAAAATATAGGTTGTAGGACCCCTGGCAATACTCGATCGGTAGTTAAGTAGAAAAATAGGCCCAATGATCCGTAGCGTGCAGAAAATAGCGTTGCTGCACGATTTGGCCAACAGATCGCGTCGACAAATAATTCAGTATTAGAAAGTAAACTTTCACTCTAATAATAGTCTTAGAAACAACTACTTCTAATTAACTTTACTTATTTAATTATTCAACCTTTTCGCCAATACAAAGTCTACCGAGTTGTAACTCTCGTTTACTTATTTCCTTGCACTGTTGTCGACGATCAGATCTCGATTCGACATTTTCCTTGCTAACCCAATTGTTTGTGAGGAGTTCCACGAATTAGATGAAGATTGCTACTGTGTTTTTATTTAATTTTTTAAAACAGGTCATTTTATCAGTTTCCTCTTAGTTTCTTTTGCGGTACGGTTTCTTTTTGGTCCTGAATTAAAATATCCATCAGAGTTACCTTCATGAAAAATAAAAATAGATCTGTTTGACCCCCTTTCGAAAATTGTTGCAAATCAGACTTTCTATAACTCGTGTAATTTTATTTGGGGAATTTCATTATAGCAGAGTACTTAGTAGGAACTTTCTTCATAAAGCCATAAAATTCGCTGCTAATTCGTCCTAATGTAATACATTATCTTTCGTGCGGCAAGGATTTGCACAAGTATAAAAGACAAAAAGAAACAAAACTTCAATGCTTTCCATGTCAATTACACAAAATTGTATATCTTTTTTAAAAATTTCTGGCTAGTCAGTTAGTTATAAACTAAAAATTAATTTTAAACTACATATCGCCTCAAAGGGTCGTTTTTTTAAATTAAAAAAAAATTCCTCCATCAATATTTCTCTTAAAGCTCAGCACTTTCCATGTTGTATTAAACTATTTTCTGTTTCTTATGCCGGATTAAAGAAATCATTACTTCGTGGCAGAATAACTATGAGAATTAACCATTTGATTATGTTGAGGTTATTTTTATTTGATATTATTGTTTTTGCGGAGTTAATTGTCCTCTATATTAAAATGCCTGGGAAAATTAACACAAAGACCAACTGCTAGAAAGCCAAAATGTCTTATAAAATGAGTTATGTCTCGAGACTGCACTTTTGACGCAGCAGATATAAGGTCACTGGCAAAGTCGCACATTTCGAGCTTTAATCCCTCTCGTCTCTTGATGGCCAACATCACTAGTTTCGATTCTACAAACATAACTAGCAAACATGAAGACACCACCGAAGGCGGCTCGTTAAAAAATGATCATTATGAAGTGGATGTCGCTTCTTTGATCATAAACAGCATCGCTTGTCCTTTTACAGTTCTCCTTAATGTGTTGGTGATAATGGCTGTCAAAAGAAGACGACGACTTCAGACCAAAAGCAACATCTTGCTGGCCTGTCTAGCCACAACTGACGCCTTAACTGGTCTAATAACGCAACCAGCCTTTATTCTCTGGAAAACGTTTGAGATAACTGGTGCGCTCAACTACAACCCAGCACGCGTTATCCACGGTTCGGCACTTCGCGCCCTTTCTGTTTGCTCCTGTCTTCATCTTACGCTAGTGACTGCTGAGAGACTTGTAGCGATCAAGTTTACAATGAATTACCTATATATTGTAAGTGAAGAAAAAATTAAGGTAGTAGTTATCTTGTGTTGGGTCGTCTCTCTCGTTTGTGAGGTTCTCAAATTTATCAAACCAGCAAAGAATTTTTCTTTATTTTTCATCGCCTTAACTATAAGCTCTTGTATCATTTTTGTCACTTTTTCATATGTGCTGCTGTATATTGAAGGTAGACGTCATCGAAAGCTAATCAAGACCCAGCAGATACCCCAAGAAGAAGTAGAGCATTTCGCGAAAGAGAACAAAGCGTTGAAGACAACTATATATGTAGTTGGTGCAGTAGCAGTGTGTTTTTCGCCCATAGCCTTAGCTTTTATTACTTTCTTGCTGAAACGGCCTGATATTTTTCCACCACTATGGGCCCGCACGTTTTCAATGCTAAATTCACTTTTAAATCCGTTGATTTACTGTTGGAGACAGAAAGAACTGCGGAAGTTTATTTTTAAACCAAAAACACAGCAGGTCGTTCATCCCCCTTGATTTAAAGTCAGACCTACCCACTGGCTTTTATAGTATATATAGCAAGGAAGGGACACCCAACGATTGTTTTCTGTAAAATTTCTGTTCGTAGAAGCAAATTGCCAAGGATAAATAATACTATCGATTGAGGAAGGCTAAAATTTCTAGATGACCGTTCCATTCGACATGTACAATTTTCAAAGCTTATAAATCTAATAAATCCGCTGCGATTTTCTAAAGTTTAATTTTTCGCATTACACTTCCCAGGTTAAGATATGTTTCGTAGAAAAAAGAAACCTAAACTTTCTTTATTCGAAAATGTGATGAAGAGGGGAATCAGAAAAGTTCTTACTTTCGTAAAACTTTAAATTGCATCTAAAATTTTCGCGAAAATAATACTAAAAGCCTCTTCGAAAAGACTCAAGTTGCCTTATGATCGAAGGATACAAATTTGATAGCACCGTTTAAAATGCTTTTCTCGAGATCTAAAAGTACTGTGGATAGCCTGACTGTTTTCCATGCATTTAGGAGGAAGCCCTCGTTGCAATGGCTGCCCCTAAGAGGAAGGTACCCCCCCCATTCTCATCAAAGCTTAAACAAGCTAAGTTTAAAGCTATTTCGTTACACACGCCGTTTCTTTATAAAAGCTGCTCCCACTGTATGTGCGTTTATCGATTGCAAATTGAGTGCAATTATGTAAAGAGTTAAGATTCATTTGAATTCTGTGTAAAAGACTATGTTTTAGTCAGTTTCCGTTAGTGTTTTTCATTTTTTCTGAAACCCTAGTTAAATTAAACATATTTCTGGTGTGAATAGGGCATAAGGTTAGAACTCAATGTAATAAAACGTGCATTGAACGAGGCATGCATAACGCTTAATAATAAATATTGTATTAATATTATTTATAAGATCGAGTTATGAAAATGTACAAATTGTGTAATTGATGTCACGAACTATTGTAAGTAATTTCCCTAAATTTGAGAATCTCTCAATAATTCGAAGGTAGTTTGATTACTAAGGAGCTTAGTATGCTTAATCGCAGATAACCTGGCGTTTTAAAAGTGTTCTATTCTAAACCACCAGCAGTCAGTAAGCATTTTTTCATGTGATCTCTCTGAACCCGTAAAAGTAAAAACAAGATTAAGAACAGTTGGAGTAGTGCTGTTTATCTTGCAAGCTGTGTAACTGAGATCAAGCACTCTATCGGAACTAGTGGAAGATGCATGAAGATGACTTTAAGTCCTGTTCAGGTGGAGGATATGTATGCCGTCAATCCGTCGACGCTAAATTGTGGACTAAATGCAAATAAACTTTAATTCATAGCTGCAAATAGAGCAATCAACCAGATTTTGTAAGAGATGTAATCTCAGCAATCACCACTAAGTTTATGTCTTGGTGTTAAATCTTATGGTATAGCTGTAACATTAAGGACGTACTATGCCAAGATGAATACTGTCCTACCCTCCAGACTGATCGCTGAAGTTGTGGTTCTTTGGGACTGAAAAACCCTTAGCCGTTTTAAGGGCTTGGCTTGTTTACATGGAGGTGGGGGACCCCAGATAGGTGAGGTAACATGTAGCGGGTAACCCCACCTATCATGTAGACGTGATCAAATGAGAGATTATATGGACCGGCGGTTTACCCCACCTAAGCGGGTTACCTCACCTACCTGGGGTACCCCATCTCCATGTATACAGGCCCTAAGTCCTTTGCGCGCTGCAGGGTCAGTGTTGCGTCGAAATGCATTATGGGACTGTTCTGAGCTCTGCCTCTTTTTTTAATGTCGACGGCGACGGCGACGGCTACGAAAACGTCACTTAAAAACTTACGTCGCCCTGCTTCAAACTTTATCGCGCTTAATATTTCATCTCGTTCAATTCGTTAAATCTTAGCAATTATTTCTGGTGTTGAATTCGTAAAGACTGTATGGTTCGTACAACTTCAGACAAACAAATTTCAAGGATTTTTTAAGGACAAATTACAGTTTTCAAGGACTAATATTTATTTAATAACTAATCGGCATTCTTTAAACCCCTTTTGAACACATCAGTGGCTAAAACACGTAATACACATCATTTTGTTCACGCAAAAATGTTTTTACGTTACCCGTGAGTTATATAGGTTCTTACACCTAGGATGAGCGAGATTTTCCTCGGCAAAATAATCTACTTTTATAGAAAAGGGGTGTCTGGCATAGACGAAATAGTGAATTTCCATTACTTTTCAAGGACCTTAACCGAATTCAAGGACTTTTCAAGACGGCTAATAAAAATAAAGACTTTTCAAGATTGTACGAACCATGGAGTATCGAAGTTAAGGAAAAGAAAAAGAAACTCGTTGCTTTGTGTTCAAGTGAATAAGGTATTTTCACGTCGTAGTCGTGCACTGACGGCCAAGAAATGTCCAAAAAAGCGTGATGCACGTGCAGAGTTGTTGTTTTGCCCATCTAAACCTATTGCTTTTTTGTCGTTCTCGATGACGTCGTCGTTGCTTAAGCTCAGATCCCTATCGGCTATTAGGAGGTTGCGCAGGAAAATGGGTCAAAATTCGTCCCCTAAAACAGACCTACAATGCAATTTCAAGGAGCCACACCCAGTCTATCAAGTCTCATATGCAGCTCATAGTTACGCTTCATTCTTATTTGCCTCTGAAAGTAACTAGTGCGATAGAATAATGTTCTATTCACTGTGAAATCAATATAATTCCGAGTTTCTTGTCTTTTCAACATACATTTCTGAGAGGCCTTTTTTGCCAAAAAATGGACAATAAAACCATGTCAGATTTTGGGCCAAAATAATGGGTTAATCTCGGGTTGGAAAAATCCTATTTGGTGAACATATTAGCCTGAGAAAACAGCCGACTTTTCGGGACGCTACAAACGGTTTCCCCGCGAAATGACGTCTGAGAAACGAGCGTAGAAATTCCATACCGATGACGCGTCACTTCACAGACCTGGGTAAATAGGTTAATGCTTCTGATTGGTCGTGCCATGAGGAAAATCTGCCTCAACTAATCAGAAGCCCTACCCAGATCTTGGTCGATAGTGACGCCTCATCAGTATGGAATTTCTGCGCTCGTCTCTCGGACGACAACAACAACAACAAAACCGACTGTTTTGCGGTGTAGGGAAAATTCAAGTGTCTTGTGAGGGCAGTGTCACAGTGATATGGACATCCCCATTCCCAAAACCCTAGTGATATGGGCATCCACTGTAACCCTAACCCAAATCGCTAAGGTAATATGAGACGGGGATGCCCATATCACTATAAAGGTTTTGGGAATGGGGATGCCCAAAACGCGGGGTATCCGTATCACCGTAACCGGCCGGCAACTAGAACCAAGCAATTATAGCATTGGTAACGAGTAAAACTAAAGCCCATGGATTGCCGTGAACATCTAGGACTAGTCTGGAAGAAAAAAACGCTCCTGATTGCCCCGATTTGTCCCCAAGTATCCCAGACAACGACTAAGGCCCTGCACTCACTAATGCGTTTTCGTTGTCATCGAAAATCGATTCACGTGCACGTTACCGTTTCGACGCGTTTACGACTGTCCACACTGAAACGTTTGAAACGCACGTTGGGACGTAAGCTGAACTCTATGAACATGGTAAGAACATACGCACCCGCCATATTGCGGTTTTGATGCGTTTTCGACCTTTCACCCTAATACGTTTCGTTTTGAACCACTTTCAAGAGCGATTTATAATCAACGCGTTTTCAAACAAAAACGCATTAGTGTGGTCAGGGGCTTAGAGCCTCAGAGTTTGTCTTTTTTTTCCGTCGGCAAATTCTGGGACGCACGAGAATAGGAAACCCCCGATCGTCCGCCGGGACTTATCTATCGCAAGGAAACTTCACAAAAGCACACAAACACAAATCCTTCAGGAAAATTCTTTAATTTTTGTCTGAAATTACCAAGCTTTTCCAGCGTCTTCCTGACTTGGGGTATAAAATTATCTGAAATGCTCTATAACCCTCTGGAATGCCATGTATAAATAAGAAATCTTCCCTTTCGGGCGGTAAAGCGGACCGACAGCCCCAAAGAAAGTTATGTCCTGTTGTACAACGAGGCAAATAGAGCAAACCCCAGGTGAAAAAAAAAACCCTCTAATATCAGGATTATATTTTGAACAAGGTACTTGAATTAGTACGACTCCCAAAGATCCATGTAAAAGCAAGTCTCCGACTCCGGCAGCCGTTATAAGAATCACCAAGCAAAGTTCCTAACATGTAAGAGGTGAAAGTGAACGTTCCCGTATTACACTACCCCACGGTTGGCTATAGTCTCCTACGCACACGTTCTTAGCAGTTCGTCACGCGTTCCTGCCCCAAAAAGATTTCGTGACGAGCCAAAAGAACGTCTGCGGGGGAAGCTAGGTTGGCTGCAAACGCAACAAGGAGAACCGGACACGATATTTCCGTATTCAGTAGGAGAGAAAAGGGGTGGGAGCTCGAGAAATAGGGGACGAAAGGGCACGGAGGACGGAAGAGGAACGAGTGGGAGAGGGAAGTTCTGCAAAGGCAAAAAGCAGGAGAAATCTGAGGGGGAAATTGCGCAAAAATTCTCAATATTTCGCAATCAAAAAAAGGGCTAATGGTAAGAAACCAAGAAAATAGGGGCGGGGCCGAAAATGCAAGATACGAGAGTAAGGAGATTTCAAAAAGCCCCTATCCCCCTCCCCACTATTCAATGGTGACTTGATGGCAAGTTCAGTGGTCTCGACCGGATAAAAAATACAAAACGTTCTTTCCTATTTCACTACGAAACGAAACCTAATATAAAAGGCTAATCCTAGAGTAAAAGACAGTCATTTTTCCTTCTTTTGTCCTCGTGGTTTTTGGGAGCTATCCTTTCTAACAGTGCTGGTTGAATCCGCTGAATCTGACGCATCATCAGTTGGAATGTTTCCTCCACGTTCAAGCCAGTCTGTAAAGGTAAAAACAAACGGTAAATTCCCTATAGACCTAGTCACGGTTTTGGAAGCCATCTTGACGAGTAGGCAAACGCGTGAGAAATTACAGTGATTGTATGAGAATGTAATGTCGAATAAGATCCGTAGAACGACTGTTCTGAAAAAAAAAAAAAGAATTTTGACTAAAGCTACACAGTAAAGGATTCTACCAACAAATTTTTGGGGCCCGTACACTGTACCTGTGCTTTAATTTCTCCAGACGCTTGCTTTAAATTTCCCACATATTTGCCTTCAATTTCCCCGAGAAATTTTAGTCGACAGGAAGAAAGATTTTTAAAGTCAAATGTATAGAAAATTATAAAAAGTGGTTCTGGCGCATGCTACATGCATCGGAGTGAAGCCTTAGTTTACAATTCATATTTTTTTCAGAACCGCCGTTTTACGGAAATTCAGTATTCGACATTAGATTCTCATACAAACAGTGTAATTTCTCACGCGGTTGCCTACTCGTCAAGATGGCTTCCAAAGCAGTGACAAGGTCTATTGCACTTTACTATTCGCCAGTTTAGAAACGGGCAGGAAAACTGGGACGAGTTAGCTTTCGCTTCTAAGACCAAGGCCTGGTTCAGACCCCGTACTTTTCTTGTCGGAACATCTGATTCGAACGGCGCGCCGTGTGTCGAGCCTCAGTTAAATTCGACAGACTTTGTCGAACTTAACGCTTTTGCCGCATCAAACTAAAACTGCCGTACCAAATTGATTCAGACACAGCTCTTCTGCCGCACTTAATTCATCATTAGGAGCAGCGTCTGAACCGGGCCTAACTTCTTTTTCACTCACATACAGTGAAGCCAGCATCTATGCAAATTGATTGGAATAAAAGAAAGCTTTTGCATAAGATAAGAGTTCAACTTCCACAGGATTGGTTTGGAATACCACCTTGCTGTGCAAGTTTCCATTCCCGTAGCATGTTTCATTTCGAAAATACAGCAATTTGAACTTCCGAGTTTTCACAGTGCGTGACACCAAAATAGGAATGCTGTCTCGTTGGAAAAAGTCTATCCTCTTGATTTTCAGCAGTTTAACCATTTCAGGTATTAGAAGATATGTTTAAGCGCACGTATGCTAGTTCTCGAGTAAAAAGAAAGAGCTTTTATAGAAAAAGTGAACTCCAGATGGTTTTGTTGATTTCCGGCGGCCATAATGGTGCACCAAAACGGTGCACCAATATGGCGTCTCCATACAAAGCTCTACAAAAGTGCGCGAAACGTTTCGGAACATAACTCAGAAACTGTGGGCCACAAAGACCTGAGACTTGGATAAATTGTTTATATATTAGTCTTTTATAACATTTCATTTTCTTGGCTTCTTCCACCGGAAGGTTTCCAATTTAATTTTTTGTTGCGTGACAGTGAAAACGATCTATTGTTTTGGAACACCAATATGGCCGCCGTGACATCATGTAAACGCTCTCTTTCTAGTTACAGGAAGAAGATAAATTGGCCAATGGCTGCGTCCCAGTAACGATCCCAGAAAGGAGTGTGGGAAAAATTTCAGCTCTTGAACCCTTCTCGTTTATAGCTCTTAAAGTGACGAAAGCAATCGAAATACTTAGATTCTAGAATCCTTTCTTAAAAGCTTTTGATAATTTTTAAAAATAATTACTGTAAGCTATGACAATGACCAAAAAAATCAATTTGGAAGATTTATATCTGCTGAAGATGGGCTGTACTGCCCTTTGCAGATCAGAAATTTAGATTTAGATGTCATTTCCCCAAATTAATTTGTTAAAAATATTATGACGATTGATGTCTGAAATCATCCAATGACAAACCCACCGGGGAACTGGCAGACGGAATGAAGAGATTCTACACAGAGGCAAAGTTTTAATGAATAATTTTAAAAATTACACGCACGGTATAAAGAATAATTATATCAGTATGCAGATCGAGGAGGGGGTCACCCACTAAGCCGAGAGGAGGTAAACCAAATTTGGCTTCATTTGTAGCCAGTCTCTACAAGGTATTATACTCAAAAGCTCCCGGACCCTCACGTAGGCCAGCTTTTCAATGTAAAGTAAAATGGAACACTTTGTTTATGGTGGAAGTACACTTTCCTGCTCTAGTTAGTTACTGTAACATTCTGAAAATAAGCCCCAGGGCTTATATTTTTTATTGGCCCTTTTTGAGGGGCTTGTTTTTGGAGGGGCTTATCTACGGAGGGAAATTTGTGCTTATACATGGAGGGGCTTATTTTCGGAATTTTACGGTAACATGCACCACACTTACATGATGACAGAAAATATAGCCAAGATTAAACTGCATGTAACATGGTTAAATACCTTAATTGGCAGCAGGCAACCAGCTGGAAAGACCCGGAAACTTTTCGGGCCCCAAGGCAAATATAATCACAACTTGTTGAATAGTAGCACAGTTCCAAGCCCACAAACCAGTCAATTTTGCTTTGTTACCGATAGTTTCATTGTATTAAAATTTTCAAAATCATTGAATCTTTGATCTTGAATGTAAACACAACAAGCACAAAAAAACTTCCCGGGCCCGAAAAGTTTCCGAGACTTTCGAGAAACAAACCCCAGGGAACTCAAATCCAAGCTTGCTGCTCCCTGTTCCTTTTACATGGTCTTTTCTAAGAATACACTACATTGTCTGAAATTGACTGTTCAAACTGGAAAAACAACCCTGCCAGGGTTTAAATTTTATTTCTACCTTTGCTGATGTCTCAATCAATGGAATATTGACATCTGAAGAATTACAATACTCTAACACTTCATCTTTGTTAACTTCCCGTTCACCTTCCAGGTCCTGCAATAAATAATATTTTTCCGTTAACAAAACTGAAGCCTGAGAAAACAGCTGACATTTTGTGATGCCACGATCAATGGTTTCCCCGAGACAAGATGTCTGGGGAATGACTGCAGAAATTTCATACTGGTGACCTGTCACTGCCCACATCTGAGTAGAGCTTCTGATTGGTTGAAGCAACTTTCCCTCGAAACACCACCAATTCGAAGCCGAAGCACTACCCAGATCCAGGTAGTAACAACAGTATGAAGGTTCAGTCACCATTTTGTGGGGAAATCAGTGATAGCATTCCAAAATATTAGCTGTTTCCCAAGGCTAACACAACTGTTATCAATTAACTGTCACCACATCAAACTGCATGCACACCTAACCCAGGGTTTGCCAGAAAATTTAAAGAAGGAGGAAAAAAAGTATAAGGAAGGAGGAAATAGATTACGAAAGGCACTCATGTGTGAGGGACATTAACTAAAGGTATGTAAGGGGGATCTTCTCCTTATATTGGAGGAGTCTGGGTGCCGTCCCAGGCAAATCAATTGTAGAGGTCCTAAAAATGTATTGAATGACCAGGGAAGAATTTAAGCATTGAGGATAGAACCTTAACTACTCACATTTGCTTGACTTTTACAAAGTATATCATCCAATGAAGACGACAGATTTATTAATCTCCTTAAAAATCTATTTCTAGGATGACTAGACAGTGATTTTGACCAGTCATCAGAACTTCCGGCCTCAGTGTGCATGAACGAACTATGTTTTAGTTTCATACCCCCAAAAGCCCTCCATCATAAAAAATGCCTTAATTCATGGTTCCCCACATACATGTACTAACCACTTCCATAATTATACTACTATATATATATATTCTGTAATTATGATGAAGATGATGATGATGATGATCATTAATGATAATGACGATGATATTAATATTGTAACTAACAATTTTTATCAAAACTTACCAACTTATTACCGACCATAACCATGGGAATCGCAGATGCAGCCTGTCGATCTTGGATAATTTTGCTTCTCAGTTCCTTGAGTTCATGCCAGCTCAATGCAGAATTAATGGCAAACAACACTAAAAATGCATCACCCGTTGCAACTGATGAATCGCGAAATGAACTAAACTCCTCCTGTCCAGCTGTATCAACTATCTCCACATCATATAACTTGCCATTATATTCGATCTGCAATTTACAGACATTTTATTGCAAGTAGTTTCTTATACTGGATTCATATAAATTGACAATTTATGTCAAAGAAGTTAATATTTTAACAACTTTGTGCTGACTTTTTGGAGATGACATTCATACTAAGTCACATGAAAGGAAATGTCTGCATCAGCTCAGATGCGTCACGCAGGAAAAGGTTTTTGCTTTGTGGAGTATTGCAATAATAATAATAATAATAAATTCTTGGGTTGAAGAAGCTAGATTGCTTAGCTACTCGTTCTGAGGACAGGTTGGACTTGACCTTGATTAATCCAGGTAAAGTTGGCACAATGCAGGGTCTTGTTTGCAAAATCAGTCAGCACCCCACTTTTATCCCACTCTGTGATGTTGTTAGGTGCACTGACAATAACATTTGAAAATAAAATAATGTACTTTAAAAGATGATTTCTTTACACCTTTATGTATGACACATAACTGTTTGATTTAGATAATTACAAAGGCACATGTAAGGTAAAGGTTAAGATGGGCTTGAGGCCAAAGAGGTCCAGATAAATACAGCTGGCGCTTTTTCCCAGTTTCTTAAATCAGCATGAAGCACCCTGGAATAATTTCTGTACATACCTCTTTTCTATATGTTTCCTCTAGTATATTCCCAAACATGTGGAAAAGAGAACACACCACATTTTAGATAAACACTAACTTAAAATATGGATACCAGTGTTTTACGCAAAAGTAATAAAACACTCTAACTGAATAACATGCACATCACTTAATAAGACAATACAGAACTCACCTAAAGTGGGATCATAATACTGAAAGAAAAGAAAAAAAAGTTAAAAACAAAAAACAAAAACAAAACAAACTAATGTTAACAAACATGGAATTGATGACAAACTATTTTACTTTTTAAAATGTTTGGTAGATGTAATAAGCAGAAGATAAAAATGGCCCAGTACACAGCCAATCAGATGTTAGACAACAGAATCACAAGTAGCAATGGTACGTTAATTAACCCCTTAATTCTGGGAAGTACACGGAGGGAATGCATGAAGATAAGTCTGGAGAATTTGTATGTGGATATCTGGGGTTAAAGGATTAATTTGTGGTTGCTTGGATCCCCGAAGCATTTTTGAACTGTTTTCTGCGTTTGACAGCAAGATGGTCTTTAGAAGCATGACCAAATTCATACCAGAAATTAAATTCTCCTTTTTAAAAATAGGGTGTTTATTGATGTTGTGGAAACTAGTTGTTGGTTTACTTTTGTTTGGTGGTGTGGGAATTCCAAAAATGGCAATTACACATTACCTCAGTGAACTCATTTTTTAAGTATCGAATAGTCAAGGAGCTTTTGCCAACTCCACCACTCCCTACAACACACAGGCGAAACATGACTCTAGGTAAAATGTTGTGGGAGAACTAAGACACTTTTCCATCCACAGCGATAAAGGAACTTGACACTGAAAAAAAAATAGTAACAAAAATTTATAGATACATGTAAATAAAATGTAATACTATAACCTGGCAAATCTACCTCTTCTTTCAGTGCACAACCCATGAAATCTTCTACCACTTCTACAGCTTTGCATAAACAGCTGTGCTGTTTTCCATACTTTCTTTTGCTTTCTGTGCAACTGATGTCAATGGTACTGATATCTGCAAATGTGTTCCAGTTTTTGAGTATGATCATCTGGGTGAATGTAGTCCTGAATAGGACTGTTGTTGTTGACAGTGATTGATGTTCTGACAACCTGTGTGGTAGTCATCTTCAGAGTCAAACTGAGTTGTATCATGTCAGTTGATAGTAACAAAGGGACAAAGTCTGCTGATGCACATGCGCATTAAATACCATTTCTTTATTTTGGTAAACAAAGGCGATTTCTCCCACCTGGCGCACGCGTTTCTCACCTCTTCTGTTCACATTCCTTTGAAAACTGTTTTTCACCAAATATGATAACATAATGTAATAGGATGAGTAAACGTTTACTCAAAAGAGATTTTTAGTAAAAGATTGAGGATCGAATGAAACACTAGGTAGGATTGAAGCGGATTGCTAGATGTATTGGACGCATAGATTTGATTTTGGGTTGAGGTAAACGTTTTTCAAACTGGGAAAAGTAGTGTCTAGGCCAGCGCGGTCCCATAGCTGACTGTGTCCCTTTAAACTCTGGTTATTGACCTGATTGGTCAATTAAGTTGTGAATTGTTATTGAATAACTGGACAACTGACAATTTGACTAACAATAAATGACTGTTTAACCGTGACAATAGATGGATGGAAACACAACAATGACATTACAAGTCTTGATAGCAAATAACATCATGGCTTAACTGACAGACAACCAATAACACCGCGACTTCATTGACCAATCATGTCAATAACCAGATTTTAATACCATCAACTGACGTTATACAACTCACTTTGACTCTGAGGATGACTACCGCACAGGTTGTCGAAACATCAGTCACTGTCAACAACAACAGTACTATTCAGGGCTTAATGTTCACCTGGACGATCATACTCAACCTATGTATGAAACAACTGCATTATCTGCTGGATAGAAATTTATCAAGTGGATAACGTTACCCACTTTAAACAACTGGGGTTTGATCAAAATTGGAGAATTTAATGAATGAATAATAATACAGTCAAACCCCGTTAATTAACGGACACTGAGAAGCTGCCGCACAATTAATGTGTCCGTATTTGGCAGGTTGAATCTAGAGAAAACGTATCCGGCTTTCTTTCCCCGCAGGCCAAAGCAAATTCTCCATGGTAATGAGGTGTCCCTAAAGCAGGGTATGACTGTAATAATAATAATATTTGCAATAGTCATTATAATAATAGAAATATTAATAGCTATGGTGGCAATAAGCTTACTTGTAACAAACCTTTTGAAAACCTGAGTTGGAATTCAGGAGAATACGTAAAAAATCTATCTCCTATGGCCGCAATTGGCTTCTATGAATCAAACCTTATTTTTCTTTTGGAAAATTTATGACAATTTTGAAGTAAAAATGTAACGCGTGCTAAATACTTTTTGACTTTAAAGTGTATTACATTTGATTCCACGTTAAACAAATTTTCAACTGCACCTATAACCGGAACGAAGTTGTTTCTTCGATAAAAGTGCACATTTAGGATTAAATGTGTAAAATAAGCAACGAAATATATCAGCTTAAAATAAGCTGACACGGTCAAACTTACGATCTCATATGAAATTTTGATTGATAATCGACAAAGAAAAAAAATCCATTAAAGGCTTCTGCATAGAATCTTAGACCCCTTAAGAAAACAACAACTACTTAATTTTGTAAGATGATAAAGAAAGCTACAGCAGAACAAAGGTTTTAGCCTAATACTCGCAAGAAAAATTACAAATAATGTGATCGAATTTATAATCAAAAGAATTCATCGAAGCAAGACATAATTAGGCCGATCGTTTTCCGATAAGCTTGCACATTTTGAATCGCGGCTATTTTTTCAAAATTTACGTTGCCTATGACCTCGCGTGCACCAAAAACTGCGATCCTCCGAGACGATGTTGTTCATTAGCATGTTTGAAAAACAACTGGATGGGCTCGCGACGTAGAGGAAGTTGGCTCTTTCAAACTTACCAGTTAGCGAAGTAGTGTGCGAAGTTTGCTGGTTGTACTCGCTACCTGAAAGAATGCTGATACCACCAATCAAACAGGTAAACGTAAAATGCAAAGACGATTGATTCACAGCCTCCAGTGACCGTAAATTCCATTCATTGGTGACTACACATATCGCTCGAGCCAGCGTCGGTAAAATACTCTTGAAAACAACCGTGTTAGAAAAAATACATGACGTCATCACCAATCAGAAGCCAGATGTACACGTGCTAACTTGGTCGCTTTGCGCCAAAGTGATTTTCGAGTGTTTATATTTTCTCTATTAAGATTTTCCTTCTTCAATAATTCAATAATGATGGTCCTCAACTTGAGCATCAGCGATGTTGTTGATTGTTATTGCAAAATGGTAGTTTTTTATATGGCGCAATTTAAAATAAATGAGTTTGTTTTTAAGTCCCCTTTTTGTGCTGCCAGGTGGCCAGGTTGATTCCAAAAATGGCGCGTCATTTGTCCATGGGGTTCGCTTTATACAAGGAAATGTGGAGGCATACTTAATTGAGGATGGCATACAAGGACAATTAAAACAGAAACGAGAAGAAAATGGATATTCATGAAAAATGTATTTCCTTCCAAAAAAGAATTGTAATCAGCAAAAACTCTTGTTTATATTTTCAGTTTCTGAACTGATTAAATATTTATTTGCAAGGTTGTTTGTGAACCTGAGAAGTTTCTGGATTCCTTGTAACAATCGTTAAAACTAGCACAGGAAATAATGTAATATATAAATGTTGTAAAGAGCACGTTTCGAAATGCACAAAGTGCTTTTGCAGTAAACAACTACTTCTAGAAACTCGGAGTTCTATATTCTTCGCGACCGTAAACAATTTCACGGCTGGAGTATGCGGGCGCGCTTTTTGGGAATGTGAGTTAAATAAATTCGTTCCCTTTTAATACAAAGCCAAAAGCAGAAACCCAATCGCTGATGTAATATCCTGCGAGCAGAAATTTCTTTCCTACTTGGATTTTCTGATGTGAAGATGCTGCTAACCCTTGAAATCGTTGAAAAGTACTTTTTAATAACCCCAAACTTCTTAATGCAAATTGCCATGGCTCCTTACAACATTCCTTTTCTTGGGGGCGATTGGTACGTACGTGACTCGTAGAGCACGCAAAAAAGATGACATTCAAAGACAAGTGGACGCACTGGAATAGAAAATTTGTAATAATGAAGCCGTTGCACCTAAAATACTGAACTGACTCAAATTTAATATCTAACGTGACGCAGGATACCCTAAATTTGAAGTTTAACGCGGCCAAAGCTAAGCCAGGAATTAAATCTACTTTCTATCGGTCAACGTCGATGCGTATTCTCTCCCTTTAATTTCTGATGGTTGCTCGATTTATTCTTATGCCGGTAATTCATCTTCGACTTGTTTTCCGATTGTTTTCTTTTACCCCTGTTCGGCGTTCTACTAAATATCATCACGGGGGAGAAAGGAAATATTCGAAGGGACGGCGTTGAGTATGCGTGACATAAGAACAAAGCAAAATGGAGACAGGTGTAGTTTTTCAAGGGTAAAAACCAAAACGGAAATATTCTTGTATTTTTAGAACCATTTTTGGCTGCCACAGATTTTACCAAATGGCCCATTCATTAAACCAAAAATCCCAGTTATTTCGACTTGAAAGCAAATTGAACAAATGACTTCCGGGATAGGAATTAAGGAGTAATCTTCTTTTCATTTAATAGACTTATATAGCATTGCTACGAACAAAACAAAATATGAGACTGAACTCGAACTTGTGCCTCTTTCTTTTTTAAATAGGGCAGGATCTAGTATTTTCGAGGCATTGCTGAAAAGGAGAAAAAGCACCGCTTTTAGTTTAGTGTTTCGATCATTACTACTTGCTATGCCGATGAGTTTAATTTACTTGGCTTGCGCCTCCCCGGGTACTGCTGGTGGAGCCTTTGGGATCGATCGGACAGCTTCAAAATTTATACAACCTTCGTTCGGTCCATGGCTTGAATCACCGGCTTCCAGCAAGGCAGACCGCTGGCGCTTGTTCAATTTAGCAACCAGCTTGTATACACTCCCAATTCTTCGTTTGGAAAAAGATTCCTAATTAAACATTTTTAAAAGTTTAAGTTCAATAACGTAGAATTCTCAACGACCAATGTTTGATACTGATCTAAATTACTGAGACTGACTACCATAGGACACGACAAGAAGAAATTAACTATGTTCAACTATCTATACTACGCTATCATCGGTGACCGAAGGTAAATGAATAATCTCTTTAGCTCTACACAAAAGTGAAATCTGCACTATTAATTAGTACCTTTCAAGGCGCTCACTGCAAAGCCAAGGCCTTAAGAGACTTCTCTTAATATTAAGGACCCAAGACAGAAGGGTAAAGTGACCTTTGTTTGTTTGTTGTTGTTGTTGTTTCCAGCCTGAACTGTGGAGGGTGAGAGTGAAGGTGGCTAAATTAAAGTCTCCCACTTCCTGCATTTCCATCTCGCCCTTGTCTTGGTTTCCTTCCTTTAACCCTCTTTCGATTGCTAAATATATATTTAAAAGCATTGTTGCGTAGTTTCCTCCTATTTCTCCCGCTTTCCACCCTTTTTAAACCGAGAACTCCCACCTCTCGCCTTTCCTTTTCCTTTTTTCTTTCTCACAAGACAACAACCAGTTATTCCGCCTTGCCAATAGCAATCGCCTTTACACACAACAAAATAGTATTAAAGATACGGCAAAAAATCAGGCAACTTGTTTTGCAAAATTGCAAAATGTGTTGAAAAGCAATGTCGCACGTTTTACTAGTCATGTTCAAACCTGTCTTGCTACTTGCATAGTCCCCAGGCCTCATTATTCCGCGCGGCCAAAGCGTTTCAGGTCACGTGGTCCCAGCGGTTCGCCTCGGATACTTCACCGAAATGAATAGACCTATTCGGCTAACTCAATGTTGTACCCAATTCAAATCTCCGGGGGATAAGATTCTTTGTGTATTGTATTTGCATTATAATGTGGCATTCACATTTAAATGATATGGAAATTCCTGAAACAAAACGTTTTATTCCCAAAGGGTTTGAATTGGGTACAACATTGAGTTAGCCGAATAGGTCTATTGACCGATAGGGACTGGGAAAACGCCTTACAGGGACGAGGCAAATTCATATCCATTTTTGTTTAATTAACAGTGCCATAAGATGCAATCTCTGAGCGACGTCTGACATTTTTTCAGTTATGCAGTCAGTTAATCTCGTAAAATCCGCTACTAGGCGGATGAATCTTAATTGCTTCTTTGGATCGTATCATTAAACTGATGGACCTACACTTTTAATTACTCACAACTAATTGATGATCGGAAGTAGTTGTTCTTAAGGGCCTGTTTACATGGAGGTGGACACCTGGTTGGTGAGGTAACCCGCTTATAATTAGGTGGGGTAAACCTTCCTTAACATGCAATCTTAGTGCAACCCCTCCATCCCGGGGTGCACTTTCTCAAGACTATTGAATGGTCGCTAAGCAAGTAAACAAGAAAAATGCTGGCAAACCAAGTGTTTTGACGAATAATGCTCTTCTACACTCACTTGCTGCTCTTGCTGCAACCTTCAGTGCTGTGGCTTTATCTTGGTACCTTTCACTTTAATAATGATACAAAGCCATCGCCATTGCGCGAATTTGACCCCGGCTGGGAGGGTTACCAGCCTTGGTAACCTGTCATATAAACATGATCAAATTAAGATGAGAGATTATATGGAAAGACGGGCTACCTCACCTATCTGGGGTCCCCCATCTCTATGTAAACAGACTAAATAAATAAATAAATAAATAAATAAATAATAAATAACGATTTAGAGGTAGCACATCCGCAAAGTGGTTCTTCGTGTACCTGATTCCTGGTCGAATTGGAATTTGGAAACGTTGTGTTGGTTTTTAAACAGGCCCTTAGTAATGTTACATGCCGGATCTCAATGCTTATTGCAGCCGTAAAGTACATAACAGTTTCATAACGGAAATGCGCATAGTACTAAATTGTTTTGTTTTGTTTTGTTTTTTCGGAAAATTATTTGTTTTTGTTTTTGTTTTCTTTTTTACATATATGCACCCAATTTTTGTAGGTTTGATGCTCTTTCCAGGCAACAAAAACTGATTTTGTTTGCCATACTTACGGTCAGATTTTCATTTGATCTGGCGCGCGGCGATCGAGTTGTAAAGTCAGATACAGCGAAACTATTTTTGTCAATATACCGTAGCCAGTTGTTATTGAGCTGTCTTATAGCTGCCACGCGTTTTCCTCACACTGCAGCTCGACCTGCTGTATACATATTACTATGCGCTGTATAAGTGGAAAAAAACAAACAAACAAACAAACAAACCAAAAAAAAAAAACAATTAGACTACATTTTGCTGCTGATTGGATTGGTTACTGAGGATTCTTTCTTCAGAAACTCCTCTACAAAACTATTAGCCTTGCATGTCGAATTGTTTTGTCCGGTTGTTTATGAATGTAATGCTTGAGTTCCGTTATTAACCAAAGTTTTTTGTTTTTCAGATAAGGAATTTTTTTTATTTCCTTTGAATTTTATTTCTTTATTTTCATTTTTTTTATCTGTTTGACTCCCACCCCGCACTCTGCACTCCTCATTTTTGGAACAACCCAGGAAGAATAGGGTGTCAGTAAAAGCTAGTAAAAGTCTGACTAGGGGTCGGGATCGCAGTGGGTTTTTTTCTTCTTTTTTTTTTTTTCTAATCTTTTCGTTTTTTAATTTTAATTTCTTTCTCTTTTTAGAGTGGTTCTTCGTTTTTACTATAATTTGTATAAGTTACATCATTTGTAGTTCCATGTTTTACTAAAGTTCTTCGTGTATTCTAAGCAGCATAGTGCAGACAGCGAACATGGAGGATGCGTCAAGTGGTCGCTTACAAGAACGGGAGGTTAAGAACAATCAGAAAATCATTAAACTTTCAGGCCCAAAAAGTGGTTGCGGTCGCGGTCGCTTACAGGAGGTGGTCATTTACTAGAGGTTCCAACTGTAAGGATTTGCCTGAGAAAGTTTTGGTGTTTTGTATAGGCGGTCGCTTTTGGAGATGGTCGCTTACAAGACGTGGTCGCACATGCAGGTTCGACTGCATCTCGGAAATGCTCATCAAAAGCAGCGTAGCGTTATTACAGATCCTGTTGATAGGTTATTTCAAATCCGGGTAAGTATATTATTGCAAATCAGGGTGATACAGCATCCAAATTTCCTGCAGAACATCTTTCCTTGTTGCTGGAATGATTTACTCCCTTTTGTAGCGCCATTATTCCAGTTCTCTACAGTATTTTCGGTCAGCAGCTTTTATTTGAGGGTAAACATCGTCGTGTTGTACCAATTCACGGTCACGTGTGTCGAAAATTGAAGCGTGAGGTCAAAAGGGTTCAAGATTGCGATTATGTTTTGGTTCGTCGACGACGATTCAGGAAGAAAGGAATGGATTTGTGAAAGCAGATGTTAAGTAAGTGATCGTTTACATGTATCTGTGTTTTTTTTTTGCTCGGTCAACATTTTACCCCCAGCCTGCAGTCCTCATTCTGCATTTTGCACGCAGCCTGCGTTTTACTCTCAGTCTGTATTTTACACTCAGCCTGCATTTTTGAGCTATTTTGAAAAAATAGCTCATATGTCAGTGGTGTGAGCGTATGTATCTTTGTGGCTTTGTATGTTGGGATGTTTGTTGCAAGAGCCAATAAGGTTGAAGGTACTATGAGTTGATGCTTAGCGACCAATGAGATCTTGGCATCTATTTAAACATGGCATTGGCAAAGGTCGAACAAGGGCACTTTGAGACCGCCATCTTGATCCTTCACAATTTTTTCGTTTTTTATTACGGGTACAGGTGTTTGGAAGCATTACATAAAATATCTTCATGATTCAAACGCTGTGAACATTGATGGAGCTGTTTAAGGGTTCATATTTAAGTGTGGATGCTGCTTCGAGGCATTTCTGACCTAATTCGGCTATCGGTCCAACGCACGTCAGTATGAGTTCTGTTTCACCTGCTACAACTGGGTAGAGTATAAAAGATCATATATTTTCAAATTTCTTCCAATGAAGCAATAATTGATATTTAGATATAGACTTTAATTCGAAAGTATGCGCCCTCTAAAATGTGGTTTTAGAAGTTTAAAAGGCAGCTTATTTTTTTGAAAGCTGTATCGAGTATTGTTACTCCTGTAAACAAGCTTTAAAAATATTATTCTCTCGCTTACAAAGTTCAACCGACCTTTTTCGTTCTATTTAGTAAGGATGCGTAACTTAAGTAGAAACAGTAGCGTTAGGGAATAAAATTGGAAGAAGCTAGTTGGCATAATAATTAGATACTGTTATATTGAGTGGAGTAACATGATATGAGTAGAAATATATTTCGGCAGTTTGATAATTTTCTTGGAAGTTAATAAATGTTAGGCTATCAACCTTGACGTTGCATGAAACATAATTTAATTGCAGATGTTGTAATAAAGCCGAGGTGATTTCTTAATTCGTTTGAGAAAATTTTGTAGTAAAACAATTTGCCTCTTTTTTACGTACGAATTATGAAAGGGCCAAGGACCAACATCTTCACATGCAAATTGTGTGCATGAGTTATTTTTATAATTCTGTTTACTAGATTACTGTGTGATAACTCGAATTCCCTCACGTACGAACGACGAAAGGGGGCAAAGTCCAACACTTTCACGTGCCAGCTGTGTGACTGTACATCTCTTGTAGATTGGCTTTTCACAATAATAATAGTAACTTGGACGTATGAAGACCTATTTCGTTTAGTAACCAAATGCAATGCCTTAAAAAAGGCTCTTGTCTTTTAAGAAGCAATGGCCTTTAAAACATGACGAAATAAGTTGTCGGAGTTAAAGACTGTTTCACAAATGTTAATAAATGTTAGGTTATCAAGCTTGACGTTGCATGAAACATAATTTAATTGCGGATGTTATAATGAAGCCGAGGTGATTTCTTAAAATCGTTTGACAAAATTTTGTAGTAAAGAATTTGCCTTTTTTTAACGTACGAATTGTAAAAGGGCGAAAGACCAACATCTTCACGTGCAAATTGTGTGCGTGAGTTATTTTTATAATTCTGTTTACTAGTTTACTGTGTGATAACTCGAATTCCCTCACGTACGAACGACGAAAGGGGGCAAAGTCCAACACTTTCACGTGCAAGCTGTGTGACTGTACATTTCATGCAGATTGGCTTTTCACAATAAAAATAGTAACTTGGACGTATGAAGACCTGTTTCGTTTTGTAACCAAAGCCTTAAAAAGGCTCTTGTCTTTTGAGACGCAATATCTATTAAAACATGAAGAAATAAGTTGTCGGAGTTAAAGACTGTTTCACTGAGTAGAATCGCACGTGAAAACCTCGTGAGTTATGATGATGCAACCATCTACCACAATGATAAAAATCCTGGTATTTCGTAACTATTCAGTATTCGATGAGTCACATTTTGGCTTAAGAATCTCCGAGGAACCCTTAGAGTTTTCCTTCTAATCAACGTTTGGTGAGTAGAAATTTATTTCACTTTAACGATTTGTTTAACTTGCACCAGATGTAACAGGGAAAGACAGAGGAAAGTGAATATATAGCTTGAGGATCGACCCAGCTGAGCGTTTCGCGTTTTCATTTATGTACCGCAATACGCAATTTCGCACAAAAACCCAATCTACATTTAGGATGAAAGAGGTAGATTCATCACTCTTGGTAAGGTTACACCGAAGCATTAAAGTTACACTGAAGCATTCAAAATAGCTCATGCACGTTTAACGTGCCTATGTTACACTCAGTCTGTATTTTACCCCTGATCCGCAGAGTGCGTTTTACAATGACTGTTTTCCCAATCATTGCTATCGCCTAACAACTAACACGATCTTCCAGAACCTTCACTGCACTTCCGGCAAACCAATGTTACGTCTGACAATGCCTGGCAAACGAGTGTTCTTATCGGTGTTTTACTAAAACAATTATTCCTCTCGCCCTCACGGCTTCTGAATCAATTGGCCCATTCGGCCTTCATGGGCTTTTGAGTCAGAGCCCATTCGGGCTCGAGGAATAATTGCTGATTAGTCATTCAACATATTTCCAAGCACAAAATCAGGTGCTGATAACCTTCATTCACAATTCTTGTGGTCAAAACATTCAGCCTGTTCCTCAGCAGTTTCAGAAATACAGGCTGGGATGTTTTTTTTTCTACAAGCTATTCTTCACATAGTTCCGCGTCATGGCATAATGCATGCAGTCGTCTTCCATTTTCTCTAGTTCTGCACTGCCAAAACAGCCGAGCCAGCACGCCTCTCCATTGCGTGACATCTCTGGGACCTGTTTCTCGAAAGTCCTGATAACTTTTCGGGCCTGAAAAGCTTTTTTATGTTTGCCATGTTTGCATTCAAGATCAAATTAAGTTTAAATAATTTTGAAAATGATAAAATGCAAGTATCAGTTGACGAACAAAATTGACTGGTTTGTGGGCTACGGAATGTGCTTACAATTTAATTTCTAGAGTAGGTTGAGTTTGATCGTCCAGGTGAACGTAGTCCTGAATGGGACTGTTGTTGTTGACTGTGACTGACACTTCGACAACCTGTGCAGTAGTCATCTTCAGAGTCAAAGTGAGTTGTATCACGTCAGTTGATGGTATTATACTCTGGTTATTGATCTGATTGGTCAATTATGTCGGGATGTTATTGGTCGTCTGTCAGTTAAGTCATGATGTTATTGGCTATGAAGACTCATAATCAGTAGTTGGTGCGTTTCGATCCGTCTATTGTCACAGTTAAACAGTCATCTATTGTTAGTCAAATTGTCAGTTCTCCAGTGGTTCTCTCGTAGTTAGTTTTGCTTGATCTTGTCAATAAGTTGTTTGTACAGCGCTGGTAACTGTTGGCTACAATTCAGTGGCGTTTGTTTCTAGTCTGTCATGATACAGCATTCTTGTTCAGCATGTGTGCAATGAACCCGCTTGGCTGACTTCCGCAAGGCTCACCGAGATATGATAATTTAGTATGAGAAAATAGAAGGGATTCCTGTCACGTAATGAGTTAGGTTAATTGTTGGCTTGCATTAAACCTATGTAAAAATGATATTTTTTTTAATAGTACATGTAAGTAGATTTAGTGTGTAGCATTTCTTGAATTTTTTTTTTCAAAGGCACAAGAAGCATGAGAATCGATTAAAAATCATGAGTTAAACCTCTATGTATCCTGCAATCGCCTGTCTAAACCGTACCAAAATTGTCATATCTTGGTGAGCATTCAGAAGTCAGCCAAGGGCAGTCATTGCTGAACAAGAATGCTGTATTATGACAGAGTAGAAACAATAGAAAACTCCAAAAGCACAAACTCAGCCAAAACGCTAAAAATCTTCAATGTTTACTCAAGTTTGGGATTATAGAAGACAATGTCACATTCTTTCAGTGACCATGAAACTCAGAATCCAGGTCGTTAGTTAGCGATTGTGGCCCTGAAAAAATTGAAGGAAAAACAACTACGATTTCTTAAGAAAATGCTTTTTTCGTGAGAAGGGCTCTTAAACGCTGACACACGTCAACAAATAACTAAAATTATAATTTCTATATGTTTGCATTGGTCGAAATCGCGCGCATTTACAAGGCCCTAAAGCTTTTTACTGAGTTGCAAGGACCCATCTGTTATAAAGATCCCCAAAATAAAGGGACATTTTTCATAGTTTATTAGATATAATCGTGCAAACCGCTGAATTTCTCGCACTGGGTCTTTACGATTTTGGTAACGCTGTTCAGTGCAAGGCACTAATCTCAGGCACTATATCTAGCTGAGAGATTTTCAAGAAGAAATTGCCGTCAAGAGCAGAATTTCGACTCAGAGCCCAAAGAGGCGTGCACCTATAACCACGTGACATTTACTCCAATCACCAAAAATTTTAAGCTATATGGTAGATTGATCTATATGTTATCCATGCTATATGTTAGACTTACGATCAAAGTAAATGTGGGGATACCAGAGAGCTTCAAAGTAGGATAGTACCCCCACAAAAGAAACTGGGTCGAGTCACCTTAAGTAGAACTACCACAAGTTAACAATTTTTCTTTGAAACAGAGGTGAAATGTGGCAGGAAATATTTCTAAGGCCACATTTTACTGATATTGAATGGAACAATTGTTTTGCAAATGTAATATAGAGTGGTTTTCGTTTGAGTGTCGTAAAACCAAAACCAAAGTAATTACTCTGGCCAATCACATAGGACACAGACAATACATTGAACCAATCAAAACTCGAAGTAATTACATGTGGCTGACGCAAAGCGCGGGAAAATGCATGCGAGCGCGTCACAATTGGCTTTGGTTTTACTTTTGATTGGATGAAAAGGTGGCGCGAATCTTTTAAGCCAATCGCATCGTGTAGAAAGTGCAAAACCAATTACTTTTCGACACTCAAATGAAAACCGCTCTATTCACACGGAGTGATCCTAAGAGAATCAGAAAGAAAAATTTAACGATTTGATTGACGGGGTTATTCACGCGTGCAAAGTGGACATGTAGCGGTAAACAGTACCTGCGCAATGATCAGAAAAGAAAAAACACCAACAAACATACATGCCTCGTACCGCCTGACTGTTCGAGGATTTGTGCTAGTTAAGACCGGCATTTTAAAGTCCCTTTTTTTCGTCTGTGCTTCTCCTTTTGTCTTTATCTTACTTGTATAGTTTCTTCGAATGGTTTTTAAACGTCTTTTCTAGCTCAACACAGAACAATGGCGAAAAAAGTTTTTAAAACAGCGGGTCTCTCGTAGAGATAACATACGATGGCAACTCTTACTGTTGTGAAGATTTCTTTTAGGTTAGGCATTCTCAAGTAGTCAAGAGCTCTTTTTGTCTTTTTGTCTTCAGTGAGTCAAAGTAAATATCAGGGGACCTCTATATTTGTAAATCTTTTAATACTGGACCAGTGAGGGCATCATTGCTTTAAGAAATTATACGAATATATTTATTCTGAAGCATAACAGTACGATTCAGGTTTTTGGCATAACTTGATGCCCGATACTGAAACACAATATTAACTAAGATATAAAAAAGGAAGAACCCTAATATCAAGCCTTGAGGAACTATGCATTTAAAAGTTGGAGTCAGAAGATGAGGAGTTATTGAATTAAATGAATTGGTGCTTCTTACTTAGTTAACTCGCAAACCAATTGTAAGAAAGTTAAGAATAAGCTCAGGATTTGAAAGTCCGGTTTAGCAAACGAGAAGTTCGAAAACAGACAATTTGAAACTGTTGTTGTTCTCCCCATCAGGTTAAACGGTACATATGCCGTTTTCATATTCGCCCTCTATCCAAAAGTTACATTCATATATCACTGCCATTAAATAGTGAAAACAATAATTAGACCATGAATGCAGCTGAGGGGGAAGAGTTGGATTCTTCATTCAGAAACTCCTCTACTTTAGCTTCCATACTTGCACGGTAACCTTCCCTGTGATACGCTGAAAACATACTTGGAGTAAAGAACTGATTATTTGTTGAGTGCTGTGGAAAGGCCTCGCACATCGCTTCAGAGAAACCACGGCATGCATTTCCATGGCAACATTCGCAGCAACAAAAGGTTAATCGGTCGGCTTCTTCGGCCTTTAATTCGGGCCCGTTTCCCCACTGATCTGCAGGTAGTTCAACACTTATGTCTTGCAATGCGTTCTCCCACGTCACATACTCTTTAGTTTTCACAGCTTTGCTAGGATGTCTGGGAACAATGTACAGAATTTCACCTTCCCCGACCTTGGTTTTTCCTTCACTGTTAATATTTTTCTGGTAGTATTGCACCTTGAATCTGGCAAATTTAGGGATACAAAAAGGTGTTAGTTGCAAACAAGGGGCATTATATAACGTGTGAAAACCATCCCTCTCGCAGAGGAATGGATGATTCTGCAGACAAGACTGGCTTTCATGCCAATTTTTTCCATCTTATTGTATGGGTTTAACTTTTGTTTTATTTAGGGAACGGCCTTTTTTTCGGAATGGATTAACATATCCATTTTGTATGACATGGCATGGAATGTTTACGGTAGGCTTCACTCAATTATGCGTTGAACAGAATATGCCGTTGAGATCGTGGTTAAACGCAGGGGTATTTAGAATTTGATACAAGCAAATAAAATCTTGTGTTATTCACATAACGTTTTAGACAAAAAAGCGGAAGTGACGTCTCTTGTGCGGTACAAGATAATGTAATATCGAAGCCAAATTGAGCTTACGATTCGAGATATGATGTAAGGTTATTTATTATTTTTAATCAGTTCCATGTCGAGTGGGATCTTTTAATACAACCGAAACCATTCCAGGTTTTACTTCTACCCCGACGAAAACCCATGTGCCAGAGATTTTAAGAAACTCTTTCATTTATTTATGCGTATGGAAAAAAATTGAGGTGGACAAAAATGCCTCTTAATTGATCACAACTGACGAATTAAGCAACTCATTTTACTGGGGTAGGAAATCATTCAGTGCATGTGCAGCTAGCAGGTTCGTCGTTGGAGCATTCATTTCACATTCTTTTCATACCCATTTCTGACAGTTTTGATACACACCTGTAACTTGATGGCTGTGATCCAGGTATTCTCCCAACAAACTTCTCTCGAATATCTTCAGCAATATCTCGTCCATCCATTCCTGAAAATGAGCAGTCCAACTTCTTCCTCGCCATATTTAAAGCTTCCAAAAGAATGCTTCCATAATCTTCGTCTAGGATCGTCTGTCCTCCATCTATGGACACAATTTTCTGCAGCCTCTTCTTTAACAAAGGCAGAATTCCCAGGTTTTCAATATGGCCTCCATCACTCAGATATAAAACCGCTGGAGGATTGGGACCTTGGTTGGTAACTTGCAGCGCGTTGCGGACGTAAGTGACAACAGGGATGTTGATAGTAAACCATCTAACAAATGCAAAGGAGATCATTGCAGAAACGTTGTGTCTTAATTCAAAAAGCAGTTGCAAAAAGAAAGCCTGAAAACTGGGACTGGAACCCTAGCTAGGGTACCCTAACCTCAGCGATACCGGTGTACCGGGCTTGGTGGCAAGCCATGATTTTGCAGTCATTAAATTGCTTCGTAACGTAATACCCAGGAAGGATGAAGATCGAGTGATGATCATCGCAAAAAAAAAAAAAAAATGATTGTAAAACTGTTATGTTGTATAGGTATCTATTACTTCATTCATTTTGAATATAAATTTGTTTTTATTTGGTTCATTACTCGAATTGTCAAATAAAACACAGGAGATGATTTTTCAGGGCTATTCGATTTTGTCAGAGTTCTGAGACTCGCTCAAAACGTAAACTGAGCTATTGGCGCTCAGGGGGCCTGTATGAAAATCTTTTAAATGAAGTGACTATAGTTAAACGACGTAAACAGCTTGTTTATACTCAGTAGATTATACTCTATTTGACACAAGTTTCTTCCTCGTAATTAAGCATCATACTTACCTGGCGATTCTCTCCAGTCTTCCGCGATGCTTACTCCCTGTGGGTACAAGTGCTATCAATGACAAAACGATCGTAGAGAGTAATATAACGAGAAATCCAGCTGATATGTACGTTCCATTGCGAGTACGAAGATAAGCTGCAAACAAAACTATCAAAGGAACTCCACAGAGCGTCTCCATCAAGAACGGCAGAATCTAAAAGAAAGAAAAAAACGTCAGTGAGCGCAAGATTCCCAGTGAAGGGTTGATTGATAACCATAATTATACTCTTCTAGACGTTTTCTTGGATGAACTAGGAGTCGTTATTATCGTTTATTATAAAAACACCAATGAAATACCAAGTGAGCTTTCGCGCGAAAACTTGATATCTTCATATGTGAAAATAACATGTTATCACTCATGTACTTACATGTTGAAATTGTTGTGGTAGACGAATCTTGGAATTGAGGATCTGAATAAGCCTGATTTTCTTTGGGTTCACATGTGGCCCAAAGTCAATATGGTGCATGCACTTACCGAAGCCACTTTCATTTCGTAAGGAGTTGCCCAAAATTTTACTGTGCCCTAACGCGTTAAGTTAATCTTTTTGGTGCGACGGGCGAATAACTAATAATAACCTGAGAGTCTAAGAAGCTAAAACGTCTGTCTCAAACCTATTGAGACTGGGCTTTTTTAGCGCTCCTGGGTCCGGGGAAGTAACGGAGCTTCCCCAATCTTTCCCTCATCTTCGCAAATGATAGGGCCCACAAATTTTCACAGCATAAAGTTAACATCATTTTTTCAACATAATGACCTAAAGTTGCGCCATTTAGAAGTCATATTTTTCAGTTTATTGGCCAAACCTTTATGCGGCTAACCATTACTTCTCTAAATTTGATTAGGTTATAAAACGATAGGAACGTGTCCGCTGACAATCATAATCCTTGAAATAGCAGCGCCTTTATCGCGATCGATGATTTCATTTGTTTTTTAGCCTAGAGCCTGGATCACACTGACTGTTATTACAATACGTTTGATGAAATAATGCTGAGTTAAGTACTGATTTAATTGATTTAGACACAAATAGAAAGTTCGTCCAACTGGCTGTCAAACCTGGGTTGAAAGCGAAACGTCAACGTTGACGTACAGGCTGCGACGAGTTACGAATGTTCCAGAAAACAAATGGAGGAAACGTCGCTAGGTAATTGGCGGTCATAACTTTGAGGGGGCCCCAATCCCCAAGAAACTCCCCCTCCCGCTCCCCACGCGTCCTTGGCCTAGTACCCACATCACATCAACTTTGCTGGTGGATAATCTACTCTTGTCCTCGTTGAAAGAAAAAAATTAGAATGCAATGTATATATCCTATTGAATGAAAATCTTTACCTGAACGCAGAAGGGCCTCTTTCTCTCGTGTCTTTCATCAGAGACGATTGATGAGCCAGTTGACAACCCAAGTAGTACTTTTAAGTCTTTGAAAGGTTCCTCATCGCCCTGCATACTTCCCATGTGATAGTTGAGCGCCGACGCAGATGTAGCTACCACATCAGATAGATACACATCGACAGGCATCAGTTTTCCTTGTAGTTCCCCCTCGCTCTGACGGCGGTCAAGACGCTCAATACTTTGCGAACTCATGGTAAGGACTTCGTAGTGAGCCTCTCTAGGAGAAGGGCTTCGTTTCCATTGGTTACTCGTAGTGCACCCTATGTACGTCGGTGTAAACTCATCTAAATCATCTAACGTCAAAGCCTGGTTGGGCCTTATGTTTCCTAGTTTACCATTTGGCTGGCAGCAGGTTGGACAGTAAAGGAAAAGGTTTCGCCAACTGATTCCCTCGCATCCACACTTGCCTACTGTCTTTGGATAGAAAAATGCCTTCTGGATAATCCACCTACCATGAAAAGAATGTGAATCGCGAAAATTAAATCAAAACTCCCTTAAAGATTCAGTAACGGAAACAAAAAATTGCAAAAACAAATTCCACTCAAATTTATATTTTTTTATGGTTGGATTCTACAAACAGCACGGCATGGGGTCCTAGGTGACGGACTAGGTCTTCACCCTTACGGGGTGAATTTCGGCGGATTACGCGCCAGGATGAACAGTTACCCAATCATAACCCCTCCTCCCCATGCTAACCCAAGATTTTAAGTGCGAAGACAACTTACTGTGGGCGCTTTGTTAACTTGGATAGTTGAGACCGGAGTGTCCATCTTCGATACATATCGGTGTTTGCATTATGGAGAGTCAAACAAAATGACTGAAGAATCGCAGTGGATAATTTTAAGTGGTAATTTTAAGTGGTAATTTTAGGAAGGTGTCTGTGTAATATAGAGCTGGCGACCAATTGGGGGGAGGTTACTGTAATTCTTTCCAATTTCATAGCGACTAACTCAACATTGCATCAATGATTGGTTAATGCCGTTTATAAGATCTCATAACGGCTTGATCAAACGCGGGACACTTAGAATTTGCAATCCTGCTCCTTGCCTTTCTCAATAACACCACAAAAACGCAGTATTTTTTCTAACACTTGTTTTAAGACTGGGTTAACAGTTCCTATAGAAAAAGTTAATAATGTCTTTTGAAAATCGTACCTTACATAGACGTGTCCTAGGCGTTGTTGAATGGTAACCATCGGAGGACCAATCCAATGCAAAAGTATTGATGATCCCAGCAGCAAATCGAACTCTTTCTCGTCAAATACAAAACCCAAAGCACTCTCCTCGTAGACTCGCCAGAAAACAACAAATGAAATAATGTATATGCCAATCATAAGTGTGGCAATTGTGCGGTTAAGGGGAAAAGAAATCCAAACGAAAAACAGAGGAACAAGGACAAAAATTTTCATCAAAATTGAAAGAACATGAAGAAAATCATTTATGAACCAAGGAAAAAAGACAAGTGCGAAGAAGATAACGCAAAAATAAGTAAAAAACTGAAAAAGCTTTTTTGCCCTTGGAATACAACCGGTAAGAACATGCGACAGAAAGGCAACCAAAACGGGTGTCATGAACAAGACATATCGATCAAAAATCGCGTCTGGCGACCGTTGCTCTTCCCTGCACTGTTTGATGGTTATGTTTGGGTTGTTTTGAATTTGTTGGGAACACGACTGATCAGCACCTCTGAGAATGCTGCCAAATAGGAAGTCTATAACATAAGCCAAAGGAAACGCTATCGAAGCCCAGAGAAGCACAGGTACAATAACAGACACAAAGAGTAGAACAGCGACTAAGGCCATAGACTCCAGGACCGCTTTACATGGCCTTTGACAATGACAGATTAACCCTGCTTCTTGCCTCATGTGGTTGAAAAAATCCTGATGCCATTTCTTGTTATCCTTTTTATCATGTCTGTATTTCCAATCAACGTAAGCCGATCCTGTGTAACCGCCTCCAGAAACGCAGCTCAGAAAGTCTATCTTAACGTTCTTTTGAAGAAGTCTCCGTAAGGCTCCTGAACAGAAAGCAGCTGACCGAATTCCTCCACCAGAAAATGCTACTCCTTTTTGCGCCATTTTTATTGAAGATTGATGATGTTTGTTTTGCCTGCAAACATTGAAAAAGTAAAGAACGTGAACATGCCTTAAAGGGACAAAAAGTCAATTACCCTTAGTCTCCCCTTGCAGCTTAGCACGAAAGGCGCCGGTACTGTCTGTCATAGCTCACTTTGGTTCTCCGTTTCCCCCATCTCCGTTAGAGAGCTAAAGAAAGATTTATGGACGACACACGACCAGAAATGAAACGACTTGACCTCTCTCTCACTCCAGTTCCTCGCAAACCAAAGAGAAAAGACTCTGGCCATGGACAAGTTATGAGGTGTCTTTTTGGCTCTATTTACATCTGTATTTTTTTCAGGATCAACTTCTTGAGATCGCGGAAGGCGGTTGCGGAGGTTTGTCTTAAATGTAACTTTTAAACCGTTCCTGATTCTAACAGTATGTACTAATAATTTATCACATCTAGGTATAGTTTGATTAACGCAACGTCATATGTGACGTCATTAGGACTTTAAACTTTAAAATTCATTGGCAGAAGTGATATTTCTCAATTCTCTCCTCTAATGATGGATATAAACTGAAGAGCACATACACAGGAACCTATCTGAGTGTCTGTTATATTAAAATTTTGAAATTTATTTATTACCTCTGGCAATTAGTCAGTCTGAGTTCGTAATCATAACAAACAATATTCTTTGGTGTTGCATCCAGACGCATTAAATAATAATAATAATAAGAAGAATATAACAATAATGGAAACTTTATTTGTGTTTTTGAATGTACAATTACAAATCTCGCTACGTATAGGCAATTTACAAATGCTGCTTGAGATTGGATTATTAAAAATAAAAACAAAAAAAACAAAACAAAATTAAGAACAAAAAAAGTCGGGAAACTAGGCCGAGGGCTGTAGAGTGTTGACGGTTCATCACACGGCAGAGAAAATTTGCAGGAAAGTAATGTTCTACCTGACAATTTTTTTCATAACCGAAAGAAGGACATGACGTCATCAGTCACGTGATCAGAGAGTTCTGAATATTTTAGTTCGTTCTTAAAGTACATTTTTCACCATAAATCTGCAAGTTTTTGTTGTTTTTCTCTACAAATCTTTACACTGTATTACCCCTGAGTAATTATTATTCCAGTTTCAAAGCAGAAGCAAACGAAAGCTGAACCAGAAGTTTAAAAGTTGCGTAAATCGACCAAGCAAATTAAAATCGAAAAGGAGGCCTACTTATGAGACTTTCGTAAAATCCTTTTTCAACTTAACTGTTTGTTTACCGAAATAAATCTTCAACGTTTGTTAATAAGGAGAACTTTCAAAGCTAAAAGGATGTATTTGGTGGCCATATTGTTTTTCTTCATTCTGGGGAGAGAGATCATGTAGCAGTTCTTCTAACGTTAAAAGCCAAATGGTTTGCTACCCTAACCTGAAACAACGGAAATAATGATAAACAATGTTGTGTTAATGTTTTCTCCGACCGATGACAGGACACCTTACGAGCAGGGAGAGAATCGTACGGTCATACTGTTCAGTCGGTTAGCCGCGAGATCGATAGTTCATAAACTTCTTTCACGTTCCCCGGCATGGAACGAGCCTGAAAGGGTATTAATGGCTTTATTGTAAGCTTAACGTCTGGCTTTGATCAGTTAAAGATTTAATTCTAAACGGAGACCGAAAATAAACATCCCTGAAAACTTTCAATCACCATAGAGAAGGAATATATACCTCTTTTAAACTTAATGTGTCGACGTTTACCGAAGTGGTCCAGTGGATAGAAAGGCTCATGTTCAGTTCTAACATATTCGGAGGGTCCTGGTTCGAATCCTCTTGAAGCAAGATTAACGTGATATTAAAATTGTTCCTATCTTTTAGTTGTTACTCAACTTTTTAGTTTTTGTGTCCTCTTATAAACATTTTGGAATCATAGTTATGATCGTTTAAACTGAGATAATAAACAAATTCACT
Organism: Porites rus; assembly: GCA_964035705.1. Taxonomy (NCBI): domain Eukaryota; kingdom Metazoa; phylum Cnidaria; class Anthozoa; order Scleractinia; family Poritidae; genus Porites; species Porites rus. The sequence continues at coordinate 7,464,128 of OZ038003.1, read as the reverse complement.
TCTTCTTTATAATCAATGGTTAAATTATTTTGGGCAAAACTGCGATATGCTTTTTTGGGAAATGATTTTATTTGCTTCAAGTTTAACCTAACAGGAACTTTACAGGGGCGGATCCAGGATTTTTTTAGGAGGGGGTGCACTCGTCTCTTGCTCTACTTCAACACCAATAAACCACATAGTTTTTGTTTTTTTGCAGAATACCAGTTGTATTAGAAAACCGCAGGTCATCTCAGGGGTGGGGGGGGGGGGGGGGGTGCGCACCTCCTGCACCCTCCCCCTAGATCCGCCCCTACTTTATAATATGCAGATGTACCTTAATTGGAAAAATAACGCAGTTGCAACTCGTTGCACAAAAGCAGCTATAGACACTTGGTCTTGTGAAGTCTTTCCCCGTACAGGAAGCCGACTTCTAATAAGCTAATTTGGCAATTAAACTCCAGCTCCCAAGCAAGGGTTAACTTTACTAAAAATCGAAACGATATAAGAGGGTCATGATTCCAAAGTACGATTAAAGCGATTTTATTTTCATGGTCACTGCACTCGTATTTCATCAACATGCAAGAAAGCGTCCATAAAAAACTTATTTTGCAGGCATGAACGTCTGTTAAGGGAAAAAAAAAAGAAAAGAAAGAAAACAAAAGCAATACAATTAAAGAAAGTAATTGGAAAAAAAAAAAACAAAACAAAGCAAAACAAAGCAAAAATAAATGTTCTAAACTTTTTTGCCAGGGCAGCAAACAAGTTTCGGAGTGAGTTCATGGACAAAAAATATGGAAAGCTTGCAGGGCATACTCTGGTGAAATGGTCAAAGCCATCGCTGACTCTAGACCGGTGCATTTTAATGCGTAACGTGACCAGTTGTTTGGCCATTTGAGAGGCAGTTATAGCGGAGAGTCAAGCGTGGTCATTGCACGCGTGCTGAACAAGAATGCTGTATAATGACAGACTAGAAACAATAGACAACTCCCAAAGCACAAACTCAGCCAAAACGCTAAAAATCTTCAATGTTTACTCAAGTTTGGGCTTATAGAAGATAATGTCACAGTTTTTCAATGACCATGAAATTCAGAGTCCGGGTAGTTAGTTAATTAATTGTGGCCCTGAAAAAATTTGAAGGAAAAAAAACTACGAATTTTTAAGAAAATGCTTTTTTCGTGAGAAAGACTCTTAAACGCCGACAAACGTCAACAAATAGCGAAAACTATAATTTCTATATGTTTGCTTTGCTCGAAATCGCGCGTATTTACAAGGCCCTAAATTGTTTTGCTGACTTGCAAGGACCCATCTGTTATAAGGATGCTCAAAATAAAGGGATGAATCTCATACTTTATTAGATATAATCCGTGTAAAGTTTGCTTATCATTTTCGCATACATTATGACCTAAATTTGGAAACCGCTGAATTTCTTGAATTGGGTCTTTGCAATTTGGGGGAAACTCTGTTCAGCGCAAGGCACTAATGCGCACTATATGTAGCCGAGAGATTTTCACGAAAAAATGCCTGCAACAGCAGATTTTCGACTAAGACCTCAAAGGGGCGTGGCATTATAACCACGTGATATTTACTCTGATCGCCAAAAATTTTATGTTATATTGTAGATTGATCTATATGTTATCCATTCTATGTGTTAGACTTACGATAAAAGTAAAGGTGGGGATACCAGAGAGCTTCAAAGTAGGATAGTACCCCCCCAAAAAAACTGGGTCGAGTCACCTTAAAGGTCTTATTCTGGCACCTTTGTCAAAAAGTTAAAACGTTCAGATTTTTGGTTTGGATAATATCTTAAGAAAATTGCGAAAAGAAGCTTAATAATGGCTGAAGGAGAAATCCTTTGCTTTCCCGCTTTGCAGAAATCCGTTAACCAATTTATCGAGGAACAGAAAAACAAACAAACGTTGTCGAAAGCTAGACGAAATGTTGGCTTGGTCTCCGAGTTTCTGAAATCCAAGCAAGGAAGCAGAAAAATAGAAGAGATTTACTCACAGGAACTCAATGATTTTCTGAGTGAGTTTATAGTTACTGTTTCTGTTTATAGTAACTGTTTCTACTGTAGTCAGGGCTAGAAACGCATCAAGCGAGTTCTTGACTCATCCGATGAGGGCAGCCCGCCTGCTGTACCATTTCAGTGACAATTTTTTGTCAAAGCTTTTTTATTGATAGTACTATTCGATGATTTATCTAGGAGTCATTTAATGATGTAATCATCGCAGACAGTCTTGAGTCAATAAGATGTATTTCATTTTTGATTAATTTTTTGTCAATATTTTAACTCACAACATTTGTAGAGCCCAACGAATGATGTATTTTTTAGGGCATTTGGTTTGAGCTGGCCCCTTGTTTTTTAAATTCGCTGGTCATTTTTTCTAAATAAAGAGAAGTTTTCCTAAATAAAAAGAAGAAGTGTTCAAGTTGTTCACCCAGTATGTATGAAATAAATAAATTACTTCATGGACAGGGGGCTTGTACCGAATTTTCACACTCGTTGTTTGTGTCAGAAATCTCACTCGCTCGCTGCGCTCGCTCGTGCGATTACTGATATATCACCAACTCGTGCGAAAATCTCGTACGCGACCCCGCCCATGAAGTAATCTCTATTTTTGCGAGTGATCGAACACGATTCATCAGTAAATGAAATGGAGTTCTGAGAGGGACTATAAAAGTTACAGGGCTGTTGGTCACTCAGTTTACAATAACCCATGGTTTGGTTGAGCTCATTAGAAGTTAACCTCAACGAGAAGAGACTGATAAAGCGCAATGTACATTTGAGTATGTTTCATTGCGCATATAATTATAGTAACGCAAAGGCTTCCCGAAAAAAAAAATCAAGAACCTTTTAACCTTAAAATTTGGGCTGAAAGGTTTGACTTCCGTAGATTGCCGGGGAAGATGCGATTTTTAACGTTGTGCAATCTTCTTTAAAGGGCTTTCAGAATTCCTTGCTTGTCTAAGTTACTAGAATGGGAAATTGCTCGCCGATTTTTATAGGTAATAGCATGATTTGTTGTGATATTTAATACCACGAGTGATATTTCAAAATTGTTATACGTTATTTCACGAACCCTTAGGCGAGTGAAATTTGGGACAATTTTGAAATTTCACGAGTTGTATTTATGCCAAATATCACGTACAAATTATGCTATTATTTGCTTTTACTACTACCCACAAAAGGTTTGTAGTTTTCACATGTAGGTATTTCAAATAAATCTGAAATACCACTGCTCTAAGCCAATCAAATTGCAGAAATTTCTCATGTAGTAGTATAAGTAGCGAAATGGCGACTGTGATTATCAAGTAAGGCAAACAGCAATACTTACACTTTAAGACCACTTTCTTCAGACTGTTATGGTCAGATACGATCTGTCGTAAGTCGAAGTCTTTCACCCCAAAACTTACACTTGACACTTTAATGAATCTGTCCTCGTGATAGGAAAATATTTGTTATTTTGCATATCACGGTGCAATTGTTATTATAATTGGTTACTAGCCCGGAAAAGCTGATGCCAAACAACGGGCAATATGGGACGTAATGACTAAAATCCATATTGGTTCGTGATCTGCCCCCACATTTTTTGCACGAAATATATATTGGATTACTAACATTGCCCGTTCTAGCTGATCTGCACCATACTGCATGCCGCCTGGTTAGCTTAGTTGGGAGAGCGCCAGACGGCTGAGCAGGAATTAAGTCGTGGGTTCAAACCCCTGCCAGACCAACAGTCAGGGTCTTTAAATTACTGAAAACAGCTCGGAGCCTATGACATAGGCTCCTGCTGAGAAAGTGCTGCTTTTGTAATGAAATCTGCGAACGGTAAGTCCCTCTAGTCTTTTAGGAAAAGAACGGAAACCCGTAGGTCCCGTCCGACGGAACTTTTCACTTGGGGGGCGTAAAAGAACCCACACCATTGTTCGAAAAGTGTAGGGGACACGAATCCCGATGGTGTTGCCAACCTTTTCGGGGCTGGGCGGGAGAGACCTTAATATACCGATATACCTTATAAAGTCATGATCCTCCTTCAGGTGTCGTAATGACAGATGATGTAAAATTTAGTATATCAAGCCAGATGTTTTAAAATAGTGAAGAAAAAGGAGGGGGAAATATAGAGAAAGCAAGGAGAAAGAAAGCAGGCGAACAGAACTAATAAGGTTGCACCCTCGGGCGAAGTTTCTATTGAATATAGTAATGCGTTTTACTATTATAAACGTTTTTTCGCGTGTTTTCAAAAAATATTCAACCCCGGAAACCTTCATTGTTCTATTTTTCACCTGAATAATTAGACAAGTGCGGTTATTTTTATCGGAGAGGGTTTAGCCCTATCCCGGTTGCAAAATGATTTAAATTCTAAAATTCGATAACTTGTTCCCGCCACTATACGACATTCTCGCTAAAACTCGTAGTAGAATGACGACGGCTACCACGTTTCCCGCCAAAATGACGTTGGCTCACGCTCAACTCGCTACTTAGTACTGAGAAATCCTCGCACTCGTAGTCGTCTTCGATTCACATGAAGCCCTCTCAGTACTCGGAACTCGACTGAACGGTCTTCTTCAGTCTGGCAGGGACGTTTTCAAAAACAAAAAATTGTGATACAGTAGCACATTAAAGGCATGGAAAAAGAAACAAAGAACAATAAAATACATGCAGAAAGCGAAATACAAATGGTGACGGGCTCTGAAAAACTAATTAAATATGGTCATTAACAATCATGATGATTGCGTTTGATTTGACCTTTTTATAATGTTATGTAACCTTCACTGAAGATAAGCTGCGAAGCAGAGCAGTAAAAAGACCCGGCCAGCTGACCTCTGACAAAAAAAACAAGAAAAATAGCTCTATATTACAGCAAGAGATGACAAAGTAATTCGAAATTCGATTGATGGGTGCAAAGATGTAATTAATCTGTCTCTTGACTTGTCCCTCGACTTGTCCCTCTGTTAAAAGGAGACATGATAATTAGCCTGCTCGGCCGACGCCTTCGTCTACAGAGAACCCCCTGATCTAACCCTGCGAGCAGAGGCCTAGGAAGATCGAAGGGCCTCTGCACGTTGCTGGGTGCCCCTGAACGTGCCATTGCGAATTTCAATAATCTGAATTAAAGCAATGCTCGCGCGTCATTTTTTTGTTAATAAATTGTCAATCATATTTTCTTAAATTATAATATCCAATTGCGCAGCATATTGCAACTACAAAGAGTCACTAAGCGTACCATTACAAAAGCCGAAGCAGCGATTGTAAAGAAAAGATTAAGTAATCGTGTTTAATGGAGCACTAAACTGTTGAAGTTAGAATAAACTTATGAAAGTATATGTGTGATATCACGTTTTCTATAACTACACTGACTTAAGAATAATACAAACATAATTTTCAGCCAGTAAAGAATTAAAAAGAGACAAAAAATTTCTTACGGTTTGTCAACATAACTACAAATTTCTTACCAAGGAATAAAAATCATAGCTTGACTAACAGTATTGTTAGTGCTATGGGTGTCGACTGTTGTCTTTTGACGTGTACAATCTTGTTACGTAACATTCAATTACCCACGTGGCTACAGTTCTTTAGGAAAGGCAACTCGTATATCAATTCACTTCAGCACGTAACTCGCATCATGTTGGGGTTTGTTGTGCAATACATAACTGTTGGTAATGCAGTTATCGCATTACTCTCTGGACTTCTGCTGCATTTCCTCTACGAGCTATATCAATTTAGAGACATGCCACCCGGGCCGAGGCTTACAAACCTTCCAGTTATAGGAAACCTGCTGAGTTTTGATCTGAAAGCTGACGATTTTCCAAGCGCCATCTCAAGGTATTCAGAATATTTCATCAGGCTTTCATGGTCATAGTTGCTATCAATCCGTTCACTGACAAGTTTGTTTAAGACATTTACTCTAAGTGCAGGGATTCCCGTTAGACCATTTAGATGTTACGTTTGTTCTGCTCGTTGTCCACCTACTGGTAAAATTGATTCTGATTGCTGTTCCAATATATTTGATAAATTTTTAGTAAAATTTGAAGTGTACTTAAATAGTTTGTCGGTGAGATATATATCCTAATCACCTTTGCAGTATCTGAATTTTGCGAAGGAATTGTAATTGATGGCGAGTGAACTTTGAAGTAGCTCTCTATCATTAAATTTCATGTATCTTGATCAACGTTTTATTTTCAATAAGCCATATCGCAGGGGCACCCAAGGAGAACATAGTTCAAAACCGCTTAAAGCTAGCGTTGTTAAACGTATTTTAGCATTTAAACGGTAGATATAGGCATATTTTTATCCCCTAAAAGTTTCATCTGTTCGGATTTCCTTGCTGAAAATCTAGTGATCCGAAAATGATAGGGATCAAAACTTACCTTTTCGAAAATTTCAGCCAGAAGAAAGGCTCCCGAAAATTCTAGCTGATCCTTTTAGAGTAAAAATCCGTTAAAAATGGGCAATTGTACCATTTTTTAGATGTTCGAAAATCCTAGGAGAGAGGCGAGCGAGAAATTTTACAACGTTCCGAAAATTCTACTAGGTGTCATGTCGTCTCCCGAACAGATATTTTCCAAAAATTGACGTTGGGTGCCCTTGTTTGAAGTTGCTCTCTATCATTAAATTTCATGTATCTTGATCGACGTTGTATTAACTAAAAGGAAAAATCACCCCGATAAGCTGTATCGAACATTTGACTATAAATTTAAATTCAAGCATCTCTAAAGAACCCACTCGAATGAACTTATATTAGCAATTTCCCTTTCATAAACCTTGAACCTTATTACACGAATACAAACATGAACAGATGCAACTGCAGTAATGTTTGGCAAGAAATTTTACATCGGTATGATGTCGACTTATAAAAAATGCTTGCCTCGTTCCTCGTCATGTGAGTGCGTGACTTACGTTGTTGGTGGAGAGATAGCAATTAAACTGACCTATAGAGTGTTTTCACTAACGTGGCAAGCATCTACGCAAATTTATTGGAACAAAAGAAAGCGTTTGCATATGAAGGAGTTCAACTCCCACGGGACTGGTTTGGAACACCAACATGGCCGCCGTGTCATTGTTTTGGGACACCAATATGGCCGCTGTGAAGTCATGTGAAAACACGCTATTAGCCTATTGATATCATGGCACCAGAAAAATGATATTGACGGTTTAAAAAACGTACAACTTATTGACGTCAGATTACTCACCTGCGAACACAGACGTATTTCCGGTGGCTACTTTTTTCCGCTTAAAAAATACATGTAGTTAATACAATATATGTAGTTGGTATGGGTACTGTTTTCTAAGTCATTTCCTTAAAGCTATCTGTATATGTGTTTAGCTTGCTAACGCCAGCTAGCTCTAAGAAGCGATGTTCGGCATGATAAGAGTCTGGCCCTTTGGCTCTGACAATTGGAAAGCATTTTTTGGCGTGTTTGATTTGGGCATTCGTGCGTGATAAGTATAGAATGTAAATATTGATTACGCAACGGAACAAAACATAAAAGATTATTCTCTATTTTCCAATTGCCCATAATACACTCTGTTTGCCCCCCAAATTCTGCATAAACCATTGTTTTTAAATGCTCCTGGGAGTATTGCATTTTCCCAAGAGCATTTCAAGACAATAAGTTATGCAAAATTTGGGGGGCAAACAGAGTGTATTATGGGCAAATGGAAAATAGTCAATGCAACTAAACGAAAAGGCAATGCTGACCATAGTTATTAGAGGAGACTGGTTATGAAAAGCGGCAAACATCAATGATAAAAACAACAGTGCTGCAGTTTATGTTGGAAGCACCCTGAAAGTGCACAATCCTTTGTTTTCTGTCGGCAAATTGTTACGGAATAAATTAATGCAACGTTTTTATTGGTCAATACAATCAAAATGATAGGAATTCTTTTGAACGTTGTGCACTTTCAGGTCCACAAAAACATATAACAAAGGAGTCTGACGGGTTTTATAACCATTCCACTCAATTAACTGTGTGCTGAAGAATATAACGGTTATGTTGACGTCTTTGGCAATAACCTCAAACGGTTAACATAAATTAATAGGGGCCCCATCCACACGTATTTGGATATTTTTGAATCCGCAACTTTTTCTTTCTGGATTAAGAAATTTCCACATCCACATGTAACCGTATTCTAATCGAATACGGAGTCTGACACGTACACTCTAGTACCCAGGACTCCTCTGGGAAAAATTGGCAACTGAGCATGCGTCGAAGTTGCCATCTTGAATACACTATTCACACAAGAGATTCACAGTAAAGAACTGGGCTCGATCTTGTTACGTCCCCAGATTAAAAAAAAAAAAATAGCCAGATAGAGCGACGACACGATTCAGAGGGTCTCAATGGGGTGGTGGCATTTACGGTTATCGGCTAAAATTTCGGCTCTTTTACGGCTATCGGTTAATTTTTTTCAGTTATGGTTAACTATAAAGTTAAAAATTAATTTCCTTGTTTCAAAGAGTTAAATATTAACAAACCTGTATTTTTTTGTACCTTTAAAGCAAAATAAATGTCTTAGGATCATCTCGGGATGAAATAAGTTATTCTTCTGAAAATTTTAAATATTTCATAAATCATGCTTTTAGAGTATTCCACTTCTAATATCGTTTTACGCATAGAAATGTTAACTATGAAAACGTTTGTCATCTTCTGCATCTCGGCGCGATTTTCTTTTCTTCAGTGGCTACTGATTCGTTCTTCGCGTCGCTTTGAATTTGCTACCCTCTTCTCTTTTTACTACCACGATAGGGTCTTTACCCCACTGAAGAACAGATTGCAGTGAAACATGATCTAAAAAAGAACAAGCATACAGATTGAGACTCGAACATCTCTGTGACTCTCACTTTTACAAGTGTCGGAGTCAAGCTGAGAAGTACGCAGCTTTGAAGATCTTTGCCGCAGTTTTCTCATTCTCTTAAAATGACATGAACTCTTTGTTTAAAATAGAAACAAAAGGTTAAGCTATTGTCAGTCAACTAAAATTTTTTGTGAGCCATGAAAAGGATCATTCCTAACAAAAGACATGAACAGTTTATTTGAATAGAATATTCGTGAAAAGCAAAACTAGCAGAAACGGGAACGTAAAGAGCCAAAGTAGCCGCGAAAGAAGAAACACAACCGTTCTAAGTGAGTTTAGCACACACGTCAAATTATCAAATCTAAGGACGAAAATTTTTTTACGGTTAACTCTTTTTAACCTATTTACGGCTAACGGTTAAAATTTTTCAATTTTTACGGTTATCGACTAAATTTTGGGTCGTTTTACGCCTATCGGTTAACCCCATTGAGACCCTCGATTCAAAGCGTATTCAAAAATTTCCACTCTATTGAGCTGATTCAAAAAAGTTGCCGATTCGTATGCCGCCCTTCACCAGATACGTGTGGACGGGGGCCGTATCCGGAAAGAAAAAGTTGTGGATTCAAAAATATCCGTATGTGGAAGGGGTCGATCTAAATGAATCCTTACTACATATCTAGATATAACGCTTTTTTGTGCCTGGCGACTGACACCCCCAACTCTGAAAGGTCCATTTTCGTTAACTTAGACACTAAAAGGAAGTCCTATGCAAGCCCATTTTCTTAACACCTTCACATGCGCCTCTTTTGATATTTAGAGCGAAGAGAATTCGCCTTATGACGCCTTGTGCGGACCTTTTTTCAACGCCTATTGCAAAACTGATTTGTGCAATTGGTTAGGTTGTGTGAGGGAATCGAGGGACGGTTTTAATCTAACTTCTTTAAGATGAATTTAAATTTTAACTCTTATAGTATCCAAAAAAAATATGGCAGAGTTTTCTCTCTTAAACTTGGAAGTTTCAAGTTTGTTATCGCTGGAACACCTGAGGCCGTGAAGGAAGTTCTGGTCACAAGGTCACCTGACTACAGCGGAAGACCACAAACATATTATTTTAGAAAAATGACTCTTGGTAAGTGCACTTGACTTTAATTTTCACATTGAACTTCCGAATGTCTCGAACTGCAACTGGATTTCGATCTTTAACCCCTTTGAGTACTCCTTTGACTCAAGGTCGACCAAAGTCATTTTTAAAAGATAGGAAGTATCTGTTATTTCTTGTGTCAAAACTCCATCCTACCAAGCTGGTACAAAAACGTTCTGTTATGTTATACTCATGAACTGCGAATTGTGTTATCAACAATTCGGAAATCAGTGATCCCAATTTACCACCTGATTGGGAAATCTAAACAGCCAGGTAAATTTAAGCTCAGTGTAAAGGAAAGGTCAGATTTAAAAATCATGTCTTTACATTTGAAAAGTAATTTCAAAAAATTAAATTGTCTTTTAGTAACCGTTAGATCACAACAACAAAGCAAAAAGCCTCAATTGATGAGTAAACAGAATTAAATTTTACCTGGGTTAGAATTACGGGGAGGTGGCCTAAATTGAATGTCCTCCTTGTTGTTTATCTGACTTCAGTTTACCTAAAGGTGATAGCGAGTGTGACGTTCCACACTGGCTTACATGGATGGCGGAGAAAGATCGTTTGGATCTCACGTATACGGTGTGATAACATGACCAAACTTCATTGTATCGAAAAACTATCATATTTGATTACCCACTGATCTCTGCGCGCACTAAAATTATTATTATTAGCAAGATCTCCGCTATTAGGCTCGGCTGAAACTAATTATGAGTTTGGTTTTCAAACTAAACCACCCTTTTGGCTGTTAAACCTGGTTCTTTCGAAAGTGTGTACCCCTTATTTCTGAATGTGTGCGTGTGTGTGTTTCTCTCTTGCAGGTGGAAAAGATATTATTGTTGGAGATGATAATTTACCATGGAAGTATCACCGACGCATTTTTGTCTCAGCTTTAAGGCAATACGTTTCCAACATACCCCTTATTGAAGAACGTCTCAGTAAGTCCACTCGGAAGTTACTGAATTTATTCGAGAATGAAAAAGGAGAGGCCTTTGATCCTGTTAGGTTTATAACACCCTGCATCGCAGACATAATTAGCGGAATAACGCGGTAAGCAATTTGACACAGGCGACAAAAATGTTAGTGATTTGTTAGCTGATGTGGAGTCGTTCGCGAGAAGCACCGAAGATGTCAAAGCCATGGTTTTTCTTGGTTTCTTTCCTTTCTCAAAGTATTTTCCTTTTAAATCGTGCGAGAAGGTGGTTGGTTACATTCGACATGGTTTGGAGGTTATAAGAAAGGTTTTCAAGGAGAGCGAGAAGGTGTTTGATTCAACGAAGACACCTGAAGATCTCATGGAAGCTTTGATGCATGCCCTGAATGAAGCCTTTGCCAAAAATTCGGGAGACATAGCAGCCATAATGTCGGAAGACCACCTCATTAATACCATAAATGACATGTTCGCAGCAGGCTATGAAACCACCACAGACACCATAAGCTGGGCAATCGGGTTTCTGGTGCAGTAGCCACACTATCAGAGAGATATTCAGGCACAGTTAGATGAAGTGGTGGGCCGCCATCGGATGCCGTGCTTAAACGATCGCTTGAGCCTGCCCCTCGTCCAAGCTACAATCATGGAGACATTGCGACTAGGAAACATTGTACCACAAGCATTACCCCACTGTGTTCTCAAGGACACCTCCCTTTGCGGCTATCGTGTTCCTAAAGGTACGATCGTCTTTGTTGACACAGAGTCAGTGCATCTGGACCCAAAATGCTGGGAAAATCCCATGGTGTTTGACCCATATCGCCATATTGACGATCAAGGCCAGTGGATTACAGACAAAGGAAATTTCTACCCGTTTGGTGCAGGAAGACGTACGTGCGCTGGGGAGCCGCTGGCGAAAATGGAGCTGTTTATGTTTTTGTCGTGGATGTTGCACAAGTTTACATTCGTACCCGAGGAAGGTCAAAAACCACCATCGCTTGAGCCTCGCCGAGCATTGGTCCAGTTTCCTTCTCCTTACAAGATAAGAGCAATAAAACGAGAGTGAAACTCAAGTAACACGAACATTTAAAATGTATAGCTCTACGTTGCCTTGCTAGAAAAGTTTAAGGATTATAACACTCTCTGTATTTTCTTTTATGCTTATAAGTAATACGAACTAATACGAATACCGGTTTTTAACTTATAGATGGAAGCCCAGTGTCAGGGCACGAGGCTGTTTATTTTCATAGAACCGACACCCTTAAAGTAACCGTTTGCTGGCTTTTTGACAGTGACACAGCTCTGGAAAAAGACTTCAGGGGTATTTAGCTCGATATTGCAATTACTCTAAAGTGAGCGCAAATGAATAGGTTTAGTAAAAAGTTTAAACTGCATTTTTCCTGAAAATTGCAAGTTAAGGATATGGAAGCTAAGCCCAAAATTGTCAGTTTTGCGTTAGAGTTTTGTCAAACAAGCCTTCTGGTTCTAAGTACGCATCTGTTGATGTGTCGCTTTCTCCCCTTTTCGCTCTTTGCCCAGAATTGGCTGTTACTCAGACAATGCTTTCACGATGCCACCCTTTCCTTACTTTTGAAATAGATATCGGTTGCAAGGTGCGGAATCCATTGAAAGGTAGTTCACTTCATTCACGATATTCAGCTACGTTGCCTTTCAACTCTCTCTTTTTTTTTATTTTACTCGAAGTTGAAGTTGGTAGCGTCGTCGATATTGAGAAGCCTTATGGGGGAAATATACCTCATCATTGAGAGCATAATAAGTTCAACCTCTGGATGAGTCAACTTTGTTCAAAGTTGAAGGAGAGTTAATCTGAGTGTAGACGTCTCCTTTTTTTTTGTTTCGCTAGCGTGGAAAATAGGAGATACGCAGGATTTTTTTCAGGAGGGGGTGCACTCGTCTCTTGCTCTACTTCAACACCAATAAACCACATAGTTTTTTTTTTGCAGAATACCAGTTGTATTAGAAAACCGCAGGTCATCTCAGGTGGGGGTGCGCACCCCCTGCACCTGCACCGTCCCCCTAGATCCGCCCCTGGCACGCAGGCTAAAGGAGAGTGAGTTCACGTTTGAGCGCCATAAGACATGCTACTTAAGGGAGCCTAAGCAATAACGACGTCAACAGCAACGAGAACGGCAAAAAAGCAGTAGGTTTAGATTGACAAACAACAACTTTGCACGTGCTTTTTTGTACATTGCTTTTTGTACGCTTTTTTGTACATTTCTTTGCCATCACTGCACGATTACGACGTGAAACTTCCTAATTTCACGTGGAGGGCACGTGAACACAAGACAACGATTTTCTTTTTCTCTTTGTGAACTTTGATACAATCCTTCGGAATTCAGCTCCTTAAAAAGTCGCTAACATTGGACAAATTAAAAGAGTTGGAATAAGGGCGTAAATTTTAAAACAGCGAGAATTCACCGTTTGGGTGACGTTTTCGCTGCCGTTTCCTTCATTGTTGCTTAGGCTCTCTTCTTGTTCCAATAACGAAATGGCGCTTGACTAAATTACACGATCCGTGCGTTTCAGGTTAATTACTTTTCTAAATTTTCTTGGGAAGGCACATTTTCAGGCAAGTTAAATATCGTTCCACAAATCGGTTTTATGCTTAGATTTCAGTGAGCATTTATGTAAATTAAAAAAAGAGACTTAATTAAAGCATGAACGCCCCCTTACTGCTATGTCCTGGGCGTTGTTTCTGCATATATTAAGTTCGCTTGTTTGGTTATCCTATTCATTTTAACAACATCCATGCCAATAATTAAGGGTATACTTAAGGGAACCTTCCTTTGAATCCCAACTGACAAGCGCTCCAGTGGTGTAGTACTTTCCAACTTTCGGGCCTTAAAGACAACAATGATGATCATCATCATCATCATCATCATTGTAATCATTGTAATCATAATATTGGGATTCTTAAACGTGATATGTTTAGTTTCAACTATTTGTTAATTAGTATCGCTGAAAAGGCCTATAAGAGGAGAGTACAGTATATTTGGGTATCATGATTTATAAGTGATCAGAGGGTTTGTCAACTTATTAGTCATTCGAAATTAACGTGATTAGTTGCATCTAAAAGTTTTTAAGGGAACAAGGAAATAATAAAGTCTCATTAAATTGTGATAACCGACGTAACAGTATATTCAAAGTACAGACTGGATTATTCATTGACTTGTCTCTTCAGGCCAAAGGTCTTGGTTATTTGCTTTGTTATTTGCCCATAAATTATCTTTGTCTTTGATCAAAGCTGCTTATTGTTTAACAAGTCTCTCTCTTTACATCTCTCTTGTCTACTTTATATTATTTCTGCTTTCCTCCGTGAATATATTTTAGAACCCGTTCACCAGAAGCAATGAAGACGTACGGGTCTCACGTAGGAAACGAGCGAAAGACTGGATAGACCGCGTCGTTTTTTTGAGTATAAAAAGCACACAAATTGCCTTGAATCAGGGGACAATGCAGCGGCAAATTATGAGCCTTTTTGCCTTTATTCATACATTTCTTTAAACCGACTGACAGTTTTACAAAAAAGAGAGCGACGGACGGAAAAGTAAACATGGGCACGGTGTTACATGAAGAGATATTCCCATCCTGTGGCACTTATTGAATCCGGCCCTTCCCTTCAGACGGCTCTGCCGTAGTCATTTAATATTATGGTTATCAGCAGAAAATATCCTAGTGTCCATGTCGCATTGGAAATGAGGTATGAGTATTTTGCAGTTAATAGGGATCAAGTCGTATCACTCGGTTGAAAAACTAAAATGTAAATTTTTGTCTTTTATCGTGAATAATTCAGTACCTCAAAATGGGGTAAGTTTTCGGCCGTTTTCGTTGTGGACGTTTTTAATATTTTGAAACATAATTTTTTCAGGACAGGCGAATTAATCATATATGAAATTTATGCACATTTTACATGTATGTTCACAAGATATGCACTGAGACATCTGTATAATTTCATTTCAACTTCCACGTTTTGTTTCGTCGGTACACCTCTTAAAATAATAAGGGATATTTTCCTTTTAATGTTTTACTTTATCGTTTCAAAGGCTGAGTTTTTTTTTTTTTTTAACAAAGGTTGTATCGCCGTTGGATTGGACAACTTTGGCATCGGGGGAGGGTCTAGATCATCACAAAGAAATTGTCTCAGGACCAAAACACAACTTCCTTTTCATGCTTGAGAACTTCAACGTAATCAACGCTGTTTTCAGCTTTTTTATTAACAATATCTTCTCCATTCCGCAAAAAGTTTAGTTCATCGATACTTTTTCAATTCCAACATTGCTAATCTACACCATTTATGTCAGTGTTTCCGGTTTTAACTCAGGCGTACAGAAATTTCAGTGTCTGAAAACTCATCGCTGCGTTCGACAGGAAAACTGCCATATAAGATTTAACAATAAAATTTTTGATCCTGCCACACTTAATTTTCAAATTGGGTGAACGAATTACATCAAACACTAATAAAAGCCTTTAAGTGACATACAGAGATTGCGTTTCGAATTGAAACGAAAGAAGATAATTTATTTTCCGTGGTCTTTTAAGGATTCATACTGACAATCCGGCCGCTTTGCTGTTAATGCTCAGTGTTCAGAGAGTTTCAAGGTTTCTGCTTACAACGAATTTAGTAATTATATCTTAAGCATATCCGATCTTAAAATGTATCTCTGGTTGTTTTGTTTGTATGAGTCGTTTGTGAATGCAAATGTTGTAAAACGTGTTTCGCCTCGAGTAACGGAAGCTCCGCTTGAGTACCTCACTCGCTGTTATTTCGTGGCCACCCAATTTAATGAATGGGAGCCCTTTATGACACATCATGTTTCTAACTAAATGAAACTAAGGTTTTTTTCCAGCTAAATGTCTTCGTCACCACCATGGTAGAAATTGAATTGCTTTTGCCACATGAATTTGTCAAAATGCTCCATTGAATCCCTTCAGTATTCTCTGTGTAGGGAATTTGTATACGTCACTCCACATGTGAAATAATCGATTCAGTTAAAGAAAGAGCTTTTGGTTAGAGGTAAACAGGCTTTGACACGAACATTCAACGACACGTGTTATATGCCTTTTAAACATTTCTATCGCCAAGGTGAAAGCTTCTTGAAGCTTTTATTGGTGGACTGACTTTATGATACAGTCAAATAAAAGGACAGTTCGTAGCTGTATATCTCGTCACTATTTCCTTCAAACACGACTGAGAGAGGTGTAACAGTACAAAACATCACAGAGAATGATTTTCGCTGGCTTCATCTGCTTTCTGTGGCTCCTACAAACGGTAGAATCCGCGACAACACAAAGCCAGAATAAGCTACCTTCAAAGGAAACTACTTGCAACATAAACAACTATTACAGCTTTCACGCTGGACCCAAGCTCGAGAAAATAATCATAGAAATGAAAACAAAACTGGAAGCGATTGAACAGGAGCTAAAAAATTTATCCAAGAGAGAAAAAACAAGGAAAAAAGGTTGGTTGTTGGTAAAAGTTCAGGTTTGAATGTCGTCACTCCTTTAAAATATACACAATTGCTAGACTACTGATTGATTATAACATTCTAGCCTTATTTATGCCATATTTTTCGAAGCTGCTTTAAAGTTTCCGCACAAACTTCAATCAATAAGAAAAGGGAGAAAGAGTTAGAGTGTAAACACACGTTTATAAGCTGTGAATCTCTTTTAATGGGGGATTAAAAAAAATTAATATGCAAATCCATAACTACAGGCATAAATATTAGGCCACGTAAAATTACATAGTGACACACGGGGTCGCAAAGATATCCTGTTGTACGCTGATTTATCATTTGCGCACTGATACCCATCGTCGATCCTCCTCATAGATCCATTGCATCAGAATTCATTTTCTTCAAAAATAATGATAAATATTCTTTACTCATTCAAAGTTCCAGATTCTGTCGCCTTCTTCCCCCTCAATGCTGCGTACGGTACCAAAGAGATTAACAACCGAGCGGTAAAAGGGATTCCTCGCGGGGTTACTCTGGCTCCAGGGCCCGATGGAAGACCTAACTACTCTTATAAATTTTCTGGAAGCTCCAACAGCTACATCGAGTTTCCCAACAGCATTGGAGGACCTTTAGACGTGCGATATTCGATGACTATGCTGTGCTGGGTTTACTATGATGGCAAAGACGGACCGCTTTTCAACTACGAGAAAGGTTCAACCTGGGGTGTTCATTTATGGGTTGTCCACGGCGGGAAACTTTTTGTCCGTTTCGTAAAACGAGATTATTCGTCTACCAACCATTTGGTGCATACCAACCTCGCTGGTGGATGGAAGTTTGTTGGTGCATCTTACGACCGTTGTTCTGGCGAAGCCAAACTGTGGGTCAATGGAGCCGTGGTTCAGACGTTAAACATTGGAGCGGGCCTTGAACTGGCCACACAGGATAGCATCACAATGGGTGTGAAGACTGGTAATGGCAGGTACTTGAAAGGTAGAATTGCTCAGATGCGGATCTACAACCGAGCTTTGTCTCAGGAGCAAATTCAAGCAATACAGAAACTTGTCGCAGGTAATAAAAAAAAAAAAAAAAAAAAAATTAAATGTTCGTTGCAATGTGAAAAATAAAAGTGCATACAGTTAGCAGTCATTCTCTCATCAATGGGTATTGAATATTTTCACTATAGAATGATCCTGCTTAGTTCCAATGGCACTTCGACTTAAAGAACGTTACAAAAATAGTAATTCTATTCAAATGGTACTGAAGAGTTCAGTTTTTGCACACACAGATCTTGCGAGCACTCACCGGACTGAATCGTTATACTATAGATTCCTGACCGTGATTTTTTTAAGACTCAGAAGTCCATAGCTAACCTGGTTTCCTTTCATAATTTCCTTTTCAGCATGATCCTGGAGAGAAGCGTCAAGTCCAAGAAAGTTTAAGCTAATGGAGCATTCTCTGTAGCTTTAAAATTTCGTGGATTTTTTTGTTTGTAAAGGGAAAATAAAGAGTAACTTCATGTGAGTCGTGTGAAGTTGTTACCCTTATCGACGTCGAGAGTCTCGCATCATGTAAGAACTGTTAAGAAGTATTAAAACGGCAGGAGCTTGAGGGCAGAAATAGATAGGTCGCCCTTGAGGGGATAATCAGTTCTAATGAACAGCGCACCTTTATGTTCCAGTAAAGTTGAAGGAAAGCGACTTCAAATTTGAATCCCATCAGCCATGCTGATAAGTTGTTTATGCTGAATGATAACCTGCCCTTGAAAGGAAAAAAACAGAAATTTTTCCGTACGTTTTAGCAAGTGTACTTCTGTCACGCTAAAGTTTATAAAACCGCTTTGTGCTACGGTCTAAATACGGATAAAAGGCGGCTTGTCCCTAATATTCATCATTCAGATGGGCCCCTTATCTACTCCCAGTAAGGCCATATACTCGCTTCCATCCTTATTATCCAAACATTTTCCAACCAGTGCCAATCTCTCCATTCTATAGAAGTTAAATATTAGGGTTTCCAATACTGAAGATGACTTTCACCGTTTATTTGCCTCATTTTGTACAAGCCCAGCCCCGGCCGTTTTGTGAATTTACTATAAGTACCGCCCACCTTCTGTCTATATTAAAAACAGGGAAACAAAATCTTGGTTAAGGTATGGTAAAACGGGTAATAAAAACGTGCAACTTGTTTTGCTAAATTGCTGCGAAACGAGTTGAAAGCGAAGTGGAGTATTTTACCACCCACGAATAAATTAAGGTGGCTGAACACAGTTTTGGGGAAGGTCAGCGGTAGCGCATGTTTTAAATTAGACAAACAAACGTGGCGGCGAACTGGAAAGCAATGGTACACAGAAGACGATTTCTCAAAATCTGCTCATTAAAATTTTGTGATATTTGGCCGAATTTTTACTTTTAATGTATTTTAAAAAATGAGAACTTTAAAATGGAAGTTGAACTGACGAATTTTGTGACACATTTAATAATTACATACAATAATATTATGGATTACCTAAAAATCTGTCTGTTCAAATATGGTCAAATAAGTTTCAAATGGTAATGATTAATTATAGTAAGCTGTGTGCAAGTTTATAGGAAATCTAATGAGCGAATGTTATGTAAACTTAGCAAAAGTGAAATTTTAAGGTTGTATTCAATCGTTCATGTTGCCATGGAAACTACGAAAACGTCAAATTTTACCTGTCAATCAAAATCTTTCATCAGTATATTTTTCACTTGCCAAGTTTCAGCTTGTGAGCGGCAACCTTTTTTCTTGCCATGATTTGGCAAATGACATTACTCACAAACTGCCAAAACAGTGTTCAGCCACCTTAAACCTGTCTTGCAACATCAAATCAGGTTGTTACAACCACCTTTCCTCGCTGGATGGAGTTTCCCAGATTCGCACAAATTTGTAAAACTCGTCGAAAGGCTAAAAATTACTTGTTAACCGTTTTTGGTACTCGTCTAAAATAATGGAGTTTTTCTGTTAACTTACCTCAAGAGCCATAATGGAACATTATTATCAAGGACATTATTATTGGGACATTATGGCTCTTGCTTACCTACGATTCACGGGGTCTTTTTTTTTTCGTATGTGTTATTACCAATATATTGCGATTATTGTTTTAAAAAAAGGGTTCCTTACAATTTTGGTATAAAGACAAAACTTCGTCTAGAACTTTCAAAAGAGAGTAAGTGACTACATACCGGTTGCCTCCTCCCCTCCACCTCTCCTCCTAGGGGACTACACTAAGTCTTCGAACTTTCGACCGGACACATTAGGAAAGCTGACACTTTCGGATGAGACGAAAAACCATGCACCCTAAACTTTCACGATAACAAAGTTCCCCATGACATCCAAACAGATAAATAATCTTTAGGACAGCTCCAAATTAACCAAACAGGCCTCTAAGGCATAGAGAAAACCATTTGAGGCACTTCTGATGTATTTGGAAACGGTCGTTTCTTTTGTTGTGTGCCCCCTGACGGTCTCATTAATTGTGATTCTTTGCACGGATCCTGGATTAAAAACGTGACTGAAGATTACGTTTGGGTCAAGCTAAATGCCATAATCCTCCTTATTTAGCAATTATCTCCGCATTTTTAAGTTACAAAATCTGTAAATCTTCATTATTCGGTTTATTTTATTCCATCTGTCTGAGAAGCTAAAAGTTCTACAGAAATGATGCTTTTAACTTTGATCCTTTCAATCGTTTTGATGCCGCATGTGGTGAAAACAGTGACTCCACAGAAACAAAAGCAGTTGGATTCCAAACTGATTCCATGTAACATCAACAACAACTTGTACGCTGCAGGTCCAAATAAAAATGTCGAGGATATGATCATCGAGATGAATACAAAACTAGACGACATTCAAAACAAGCTAAAAAATGTAACACAAAAAGAAAACAACGGTAAGGGTTAGTGCTGTTAGTCATGTCACTTTCTTTTTCGAGTCTTTTGGTAACGCGTGAGCGGCAGAAAAGGAAAAGCTGCCCGGTAAGAGAGTAGAGATTTGATTGAAAAATGAGTACGATGGCATTAATTAACAAGCCTTGGACCGTCTAACTTAAAAACCAGGTTGGAATGGTAGTCTTGTTCAGTTAGTCCTGTATTCTGATTGGCAAACGCAGCACAGAGTACCTAAAGGGAAACCTGTATCAGTCTAAAGCGGACCCATTATGAGCGGCCACTTTGCGTGTGGCTCCTAAACTCTTCTGTATTTAGCGAAATCCTCTTTTAACCGCGTACTAGCATAGCCAAGGTTTTATTTGTGTGTACGCTTGTGAATGACTAATATCGATATACACATAATAGAGAGAAAAGGTATACGAATTTAACAAATGCAAAAATAAAATGTTGTATCTCTTAAAAAATTGTCTTTACTCATTCCATAAAATAAAAAAAAATATATATGGAGGCCAGTACAGACGGGAGACAGTTGCATGTGGATGGTGATTGGGTTTATACGGGATTTAAGAACTTATGATGTTTTGCACAGTAAAACAAGTCTTTTCGACTGTTCAAGAACAGGAATTTGGAATTCAAGAATTTGTTTAGCTTTACTGGCCCCACTTAACGTTTCATCGTGTAATAAGATCTTTGAATGACATTTGGCAGGTTTTCGTCACCACAAAAACTGCGCTGAACTGTACAAATCCGGTGAACGTGCAAACGGTGTTTACACAATTGACCCCGACGGTTCAGGTCCGTTTGATGTATTTTGTGACCAAACAATAGCTGGCGGCGGGTGGATTGTGCTCCAAAAGCGACTTGATGGCTCGGTTGATTTCTATCGCGGTTGGACAGACTACAAAGTTGGCTTCGGTAACTTGAATGGCGAGCTTTGGCTGGGACTAGACAAGATAAACAGGTTAACGAAAACAGGAAACAGACTTCGAGTAGACCTGGAAGATACTACAGGCAAAGCTGTCTACGCTGAATACGATATGTTTGCAGTTACCAGTGAGAGGACTAAGTACAAGCTGAGTCTTGGTACGTACTCAGGTAAGTCTAATTTTGAGGTTAAATGTTCCTTTCTGCCTACAATCGGTGACAACAGTGCTGAGGCAGTGTGGTTAATTGGGGGCATATTTCGGAGAGCAAAACAACCTGACCCCTTTCCCCCACCCCTCCACTTAAAGTTAGGTTTAGTGCTTTATTTTTTGCTGCAGGTGGCTAAGGGACAGCAGAACAGCATTCATAAGAAGGGGTTGGTAGGGAAAGCTTCAATTTTCCTTTTCGAAGTGAGTAATGGCGCGCAAAAACGACGAACAGAAAAAAGGAAAAAGTGTCAAAATTATTAGAAACGAACGAGCATCATGGCGAAAAGAAACAATTTTTAATTTTAAGTGAATGAGGCCTACATAATACTTAATCCTTTAAGCCCCAACATCAACACGCATCTTCTCCACACTTTTCTTTAGACATTCCTTATGGTACTGCTTGAGAGAATTTGCTCTAACATCACAACATATCATCTTTGGCGATTGTTTCATTAATTCTCATGACCTGTCTGTTTGATCAGGCAGTGTTGGGATAAATTGGATGCTGGTCACTATTGGGGCTTAAAGGGTTCAAGAAAAAGCAATAGACAATTTAAAAAAACAGATGAATATCCGCCGAGAACTGTCAAAGCTTATGGTTATCAAGTTGACCATTACCGCAGGAAATAAAAACTACGGTAACCTCTATAACTGCATGAGAAATCACCCTTTTTCATAAAACCTTTACCTGATAAAATAATTTAACAATTAATGAATGAGGTTGAGTATCTTATGAAGAATTATGGAAATCAAGGAGGGTGTACGGCTTCGACGGATAACGCTCTCCGAGATCTCCATAATTCTTCATATGATACGAAAGCCGAATTCAATAATTGTTTTATTATTCATTCAAAATAATTCCTAGTTTAAAAACATAGCTAAAACATGCTTACCTCCATCGATCCATCGATGTTAAGTTCATCTTCGATAGTGCACGTTTAGGGTTGTTCAGCTCCGCATAAATATTCTCCAAATAGCAGATGTCGCCCTTCGAGTTGTCTTCTTGCTGTTCTTGCCATGTTTTTAGCTATTATTTTGCCTAGTTCTTACTCTTAAAACGAGTGAAATGTCCGCCACTTTTGTTTCCACTACCAAAACAACTCAACCTCGTCCTCAGGTCTTCTCGGTTAATGGTGCATTAACCCGCAAAACGTTGCATTTTTGACGTCATTTCCTCTTCCACATTTGGTCATCAGCAACTGGTTATGGTGAATTATGCGTGTGCTTTTAGCCAATCAGAATCGGGGAAATGTTTTGAATGAATAATAATACTTAATAACCATTAAATATGAATTAAATAATAAATATAATTTACTGAATAACGATTAAATGTTTGACAAGAAACTCATTATCTGATTTTGCTGAAAGGAACTGCTGGAGATTCTCTATCGGCTCACCGCGGTTTACCATTTACAACCAAAGATCAGGACAATGACAGATATAAAACTGCGAACTGTGCTGTCAGCCATAAAGGTGGCTGGTGGTATGGCAGTTGTCACAGTTCCAATCTGAACGGCTTGTACCTTCACGGACAACACTCTTCATATGCAGACGGTGTCAACTGGTTTGCGTGGAAAGGATACAAGTACTCGGCAAAAAGAGCAGAAATGAAGATCAGGCCACAAACGTTTTAAGCCAGATAAATACCATGTATCAGCATTATCTCATTCACCGCATTGAGGTTCATGCCACGAAAAGGCAACTTTAACTTTAATCGGCGGCTTAAGCATCATCATCTCAATGGTTCTAATTGACTGAAATTCACTGGTCGCTCCCAGCAGTTATCTGATTTGTGAGTTTCGTTCAGTAAATCAATTAGTAAACAGTATTGGACTGTGGGGAAAAAATTGGTAAAGAATTGAAGCGTAAAGGAAAATTGTGGAGGTGACTGCCTCCACGTTTCTAGCAAAATTGACTGAAATGACGCAAGATCACTTCATCTTTTTGCGAGTTAATTAAGTAATAGAATTGCACATCTTACTATGGTCAGCGCATGACAGGGTGACTCTATACCACTGTAAAAGGGCTCGGTAACTTTAACCTATTTCTACTTACTTCAGAGAAAAAAAAATTAAAAAAGTTAGGGAAGAATAACATAAATTGCTAAGTGTGAAATGTATTTGTTGAAACTAGCAAAGATATAACTCCGCCAAGTCGCAGAATTTTATAGACGTTGGTATGGTGTTAGTGGTGGTGGTGGAGGGGAAACAAGTTCGTTTTCCCCACTATACAAGCGTCTGTAAAATTGTGCGACTTTGCGGAGCTTTATCTTCGCTGCCTTTAGAGGTATCACCTTTAGACTTAGTTAGCTTCTTAATTTTAAGGCGCTCTTTCCAGCGCGGTGTAAATGGTTATTCATTTACTGGTCAAAATTTGAGAAAAACTGTGAAAGGGTCTATTTTGCTTCTTGATTCTTAATACTAGTTCCCCTTGTAGCAGCAGATACGTCCCCTGCACTCTCCTTTTCCGTACGCCTTCTTGTCACCTGGTTCACAAACATATTCGCAGGTTCCAGTTAAGCCATGGTAGATGTAGCAAAGCACAGCTGGTTCCTCTAAAGTAACAAAGATGGAGAGTGAGACGCCGCCATTAATATACCTTGCTTAAGCAACGACGACCATGACGGCGGCCAAAACGCCTCTTAGAAAGTGATTTCGCGCTTTCTCAAAATTTATCGCTCTTTTTAAGGGCGCTCAATGTTGGAACGCAAGACGAAGAATATAGGGCGTGAAAATGAAGCCGAAATCCAATTCCTTGCTGTTGTTGTTGTTTTCGAAAAAAAAAGGACCGCTTTGGGGAAAGCAAATTAGTCTAGGTTTAGGTTTGCAAAATCGGGGTAAAAACTACAGTGCAACTGTTTGCAGCGGCAAGGGGAAGTAAGGTTTGGTCTAAATTATGAGAAATGTAGAGAAATTGGGATTCTACAAATAAGAACACAAATGCGAGAACTTGAAGACAAGATACACTCCTGCTCCTGCTGCTCCTGCTCCTTCTTTCTTTCTCTTTCTCCATCTCTTTCTCCTCATCCTTTCCCGTCATCTTTTGCCCCTCTCTTCCTTCCCTTCCCCTTCTCCTTTTCTTCATCCTTCTCCTTTTCCTCGTCCTCCCCCACCTCTATGCACCCCCCGGGGGGGGGGGGGGTACTCCCATATATGGGCTGGATATCTTAGCGTTTTTAGCCCCTAATGAAGACTAGTTTTCTCTGAAAACTGAAATTTGTAAATTATCTACCCTTAGCTGTACGATCAGCCTTGCCTGCAATTTTAGGTGTGTGCCGCCCTATGGGACATGGTTCTTGATGGTCTCCATCCTTAATTAGGGTATCATTTTTGCCCTTGTTGGCTTTGTGTTCCCGAGAGAGTGATCAGCGTCAAATTTCTCCATATAATATCACTGCTTTATAAAACAGAGTGGTCATGAGAATTAAGGACATGATCACACAAGATGAATCAAATTGATACTTCAACAAATTCTCCCCACTTCTTCTATTGAAAACTGCGGTAGGGGTAACAAATGAGAATTTGAATTTTGATGTTAGGGTTTAAAGGGATAATTTTCCCTTGAATTGGGTCTCATTTTCAGGTTTGGGCTTTAAACAAAGGTCAGTTCGTTCGTCTCATCCTTGCAAAGGGTTCAGACCCTGGGCAGCACATTCCTATCCAAAGTTCAAGAGAGTGCATCCCCACTCCCACCCGGGCTTCCTCCCCTCCTTCTTCATCTCGTTAATTTTTTCGTTCTATCTTTCTCCTCCCCCTTCTTCTTCTTCTTCTTCTTCTTCTTCTCCTTCTTCTTCTTCTCCTCCTCCTACTTTTCCTCTTTCTTTTCTTATTTTTACTCCTCCTCCTCCTTCTCCTTCTTCTTATTCTTCTAGTAATCCTCTTATCTTTCTTCTTAGCCCTGCTTTGTCTTCCTCCTTTTTTTTTTTTTTTTTTTTTTCGCTTTTTTCTTTGTTATTCAATGCAATTTATTACTTACTCGGTTGTTTGTAACACCATTTAGTGTTCTTCACTGATTCGTCCCAACAGCAAGACCTTCCCAAACACTCGAGCTTTTTAATCCCAAAATATCCACATTCCTCTCGTTCTGAAGGTGCAATAGGCCAAAGTCCGTCTGGAATGACTGTAAATGGAAATACATTAGAACTCAGTACAACTCTTCCATGTCATGTATTACATATTTCTTAGACCTGTAGCTGTATTAACCCATTCGCTCCTAACACACGTGCGGAATCTTGCCCCTCATACTTGCTACGTCATCAGTTTAAACGATCACATCACATGTATTTATGACACCCAGCTTGTTCAGGGAGAAGGGATCTTTGGAACCGCATCTAAATAAGCCCGCCATTTAGTCAAATAAGCCAGGAAGACGCGAAATTTTTGCCAAACGGCAATGTTGCTAGTCCCCGAGAAGACAGGAAAGCGGGCCCCAGATAATAAAATTCTCTTCTCTCTGTTCTCTGTCTTCCGTCACAGACGTTTTAAAAAAGAAACCCAAAACTTGCTTTCTCGGAAGTTACAAAAATAAGCTAATATTTGAAATTCGAGACTTTTAGTCCATTAGACCCCAGGGGCTAGTAACTTCCCTTAACTTTTCAGGCCCGAAGAGCCGTTTTGGGCTTGTAATGTTTACATCATCGTTTTAGTAGTTTTTGGATTAAATGAAGCTATTACAACAAAACAAACTTGACTGGTTTGGAACTGTGCTACTACTCCACAGGTGTTGATTTTAAAGTTTGCCTTAGGGCCCAAAAAACCCGTACCGGGACTTGAGAAACGGGTACCGGGGATAACGCTACCCACCAGATAAATCTCTATCCAGTTGATAACACAATTCGGTTTTCCCCAATACTTATCCGCTGGATAGAGTGGTTTTCGTTTGAGTGTCGTAAAACCAAAACCAAAGTAATTACTCTGGCCAATCACATAGGACACAGACAATACATTGAACCAATCAAAACTCGAAGTAATTACATGTGGCTGACGCAAAGCGCGGGAAAATGCATGCGAGCGCGTCACAATTGGCTTTGGTTTTACTTCTGATTGGATGAAAAGGTGGCGCGAATCTTTTAAGCCAATCGCATCGTGTAGAAAGTGCAAAACCAATTACTTTTCGACACTCAAATGAAAACCGCCCTAGTGATTTATCCTTTGGAAAGCGCTATCCGACGTTTGAACATTACCGAGCAGTGGTCGGATCCAGACCTTCAGATAAGGGGAGGCCCGGTCATCCAGAACATGAGATAAGGGGAGGGGGGGGGGGGGCGTTTCCAAAAAATATTTTCCTTCGCGCCTTAGTGTGGTCTTAAAATAAGGGGGGCCCTCCCCTGGATCCGCCACTACCGAGGCCTGAGTTTTCATAAGGAAACTGCAACGCCTATCGACAGCTTTGAAGCCCTTGGGTCCCTGTGTCATTTACAATGATCGGATCATGAATTTAGGTTCCTGGGAAACTGCTCACCTACCCCTCCCCTAAGCCAACATTTTGAAATAAGCGTGAATTAAGCGTTAACGTTGGCTTAGGGGAGGGGTAGATGGGCATTTTTCCAGAATCCTAAATTGATCCCAATGATCAATAACAGCGATTTCAAATAAGGATTTATTTTATAACTATTTTTACTTACCTTGGTATTTCTTTACAAAACAGAAGGTAGTGTCAGGTTCGCTGCTGTTCCAGCAACACCCTCTCCTGAGACAGGTAGCTTCATCAATTCCAAGCCAACCGCATTCAAATCGATCACCACCACTCAGGTCGCAACTACCTTCTAAAAACAAAACAAAACGAAAAGAATGGTGTTTTAGAACTTCCATAAGAGTATTTCAGGATATTTACCATTTGCACAACTTTCATAATAAAACCTTGTCCCCCACCCCCCAATATTTGCGTAAGAATTGTCCTCAATTTTTCTTGGGACGACTGTAATTATAACCAAAGCTCATGCGAAATTTTGAAAGGCAAACAAGGTGTATTATGAAAGATGTGTAAATGGCGACTTGCCAACCTCTCTATATTCTAATACATTCCATAAGTTGAAATGAGCAAGCACTCACACAGTTTGCCATGGGTCCCTAGTGTATTGCAGACCCTTTATATCGTAATGTACCAGAGGGAAACAGCACCGTTCTTTCTACGTGATCATCCAAGTCACGTGAACGTCTAGCCGGTTAGCTTCCTTATTTTCGGTTTTGCGCACAGCAATCATGTAAACCAGGTAAGCATTTGTAGTCGGCCTTTTATCCTTTTTATTTCGCAGTACCTTTTTAAACTCCCTGAATATTTACCGAGTTTAAATAAACCATAGTTGTTTATGCAGCTTTCTACGGGAAAATGCCGAGTGTCTTATTCTTAATAAGTCATTTTAAGACCCCGAGTATTCCGGTCCCGGCCATGTTCTTTGTTTCATTTCTCCTATCGCTCCTTTTACCTCAATAAATATTAGGATACATATTTGGATATTGCAATCTGCCGGCCGCATGTTGCAACTTTGAAGCTAATTTGGCCGTCGCCTAACCCCTACTTAGCGCCCCGCCCAAGTAAAATTGATGGGCAAGGCAATTATTTTAGGTAAGCTCACTCCTTAGTGCAATATTTTCCAAAACAGCTGGTGTGCAGGTGATTTAATTAAGACCGTAGTGGCCTAACTAATGTCCTTAGCTGGCTTCACGGAAATTATCGAATACTAAGATTATGCTTGTTGGTACTCATGAGAGGACCGCATCGGCTGAAGATCTAGTGATAGATACATGTATCAGTAATACACGCTTAGATAGGGTATCTTAGGGTACTCCTAGACCACACCCTTTCCTAGAAGAACCATGTAGAGTATATTGGTAATAAGATTTCGTCTAGACTGGGTATTCTGCGTCGAGCGCGCAAGGTTCTTCCCAAATCTAATTGTCTAATGCTCTATTTAACAATTATCCTCGAGCCCGAATGGGCTGTTGACTCAGAGGCCATGAGGGCGAGAGGAATAATTGTTTTAGTAAAAGCCAACTAGTTGGTCAAAAATATCGAGAATAAAAAAGTTTTGGCTGGTAAAAGCTAGACTTTAATCCTTTTTTGCCGCCAAAAAGCCCTCGCTTTTCGCTACTAGTGGGCTATAACATATAGCCTAGTAGTAGCTCAACCAATCAGAACGCAGCATTTATAATAGACTACTAGTTGGATTTTACTAAAATTCTATAGTCTTGCTATGATTCGACAACTGTTCGTTTGTCTGGGACAATTGTGGGGTTGGGAGCACATATTATCTTGATATACTAAACAGACGTGCCGCCTGTCTTGTTGAAGGTCGATCTCTTAGGGTATATAAATCAGAGAGTTTTGGTCTGGAAGAGTGTATCATTTTCCATTTAAACTTATCAATTGGCTGATGATTTAAGTCTAGACTAGGGAAACCGGGAATTGCCACTCAATAATATAAAAAATCAAATCGGTTTTGTTTTGGCTGGACTGTGCTAGTGACCTCAGTTGCTTCTGAAAAACAGCTACTCTAGGATAGGGGGGATTTGGCGAGTTTCGTCTGGTATAGGGTTTTAAAATTCTCTTGAACTAGCTCTGGTATAGGCTAAGGGTTCCAGGGTCCCAGCGGCACATCCCCACCCAAAAAGTCCTTAAGTGCCCCCACCCCCACGGCTACAGCAAAACTGACTCTGCTAAATTGGATGCTCCTGGATAAATATTGAAAAAAATCGCTGGTAGTTCCGTTCTTGAACGTAAACTTGCTGAGCGACTCAACAAAACACACCTGCGTACAATTTGATGTTCAATCTTCTAAATTAAACAAACCATCAACGTATTCATTATGATTAACTTATGATGATCTTAGAGAGAACACACGACTTGATCACGGTATTAAAACCACATTTTCTGCCCATAAGAATCGCTTTTACTCAAAGTTAGTTGAGAAAACCAATAAACCATACTTTCTATGAGTTTACCGTCGTAATAACCCGTGCTTAAGATGTTAGGAGAACACTCGAAAAGATGGAAAATCACTCTCCTTTCGGTTCGTGATTTACAAGCTTCATTCTCGTGTTCTCCTAACATCCCGCGTGCTCGGTTATCACACAGCTAAATCCATACAAAGTGTGTTTTATTGCTTAAATAAATCTAGGGAATTTTATTGTTCTGCGTAGTAAATATAACGACCAACGCAGACGTCTTTTACAAGGCTAACTGATATTTTCCAAATATATATATTTTTTGCTTCATCAGTGGAGAAATCCAGCACATCATATTCGGAAAGGTCAGTTTGTTATATAAACAAGGAAAACAGCAAAACAAAATGGTACCATGCATGCAGTGAAGCGTTATTTTTCTTAAATTTTTAAGTAAAAGAGCGACAGACATATTTATCTTTAGGAACTGATATTTATCCCAAGTCCTTGATGCGTAAACCTCATAAGGAAAATCAGCATGATTGTTTTCTTTTTCTTTTTTACTTTAGCACTGAAAATTCTTTGACCATTCGCTGCTCAACGTCAAGACGTATTTTTTAATAATAACCTTTAAAAAATATATAGGGGGTGAGGCAAGCAAGTTCTCATTATCTCATGAATTTAAATTTGCCGTTAATTTAAATATTCAACCCTAAATTTCCTGTTGAAACAATTTTCTCCATGTTGAATAAAATTCATTGTCGAGCCTGTCAGGGATTTTAAAGTCAGATCTACTTTCTTACTTCATTCCTTGAAATCGTTAAGTGTTATTTTTTTTCCGATTGGCAGATCAAAGCGTTTTTTCGCGATATTATTTTTTTAGAGTTGAATGGTGTTTGAAGGGTTAAATTGTCGACATTTTCATGAAACTACTACATCAGTAGACACTATTTTTTTACCTGTGCACTCCTGTTTGTATCCGAGCAAATTAAAAAACGTGCACGAGTTCCGTAAAGGACAGGCGGTTCCTTGTTTGTTTTTGTTCGTTCAAAAATTTATTCGGATACTCAGGTGATCGAGAGCCGACGTTAATCAGTTAAAAATACTCAGCTAAAAATAAAATATTTATTGCCCTCAGCTTTTAGTCAACCATTTCATCTTAATTTCCCTCGCGCGGTATTTTCTTCTACAGTCAACCAGTCAACTAGTTCATCCCTATTATGTCTCCTTACGCGCTTCTGATTTTCTGATTTTCTTCCTAAGTTGACTGCAAAGCTTTTCACTTCGCTTTTTTGACGGCATCTGTCAGTGAAAAAGTTTAAGTTAAGGTGAGTGTTTTCAAGAGGAATTGTTGTTAATGTATCTCCGGCCTATAACCGATCTTTTAGATACTGATGTCAACCTTCTAGGTTCATCTTCTTACTGTTCTTTGCTAACTACTAACCAATTGTTTTTGTTTTGTTTTGTTTTGTTTTGTTTTGTTTTTTTTATTATTTCTAAAGGTAGACAAGCAACAGCAAGAAAACAGGATTGAAAAGTGTGAGGCGAAAAGAAAAGAAACCATGACACTTTCTTCATCCGAGTGCATCACCTGGCTTGCTGCATTCCTCACGGTGTCTGCTGCTATAGTAACAGTGAACCTCCTAACAATCGTACTTTTTATAAAAAACGGCAGTCTTCGCACTCGTGCTATGTACCTAGTTATAAACCTGACCGTAGCTGATATGTTTGTCGGAGGATTTTCTAACTTTTATTTATTTGCCGGCCTAGACTTCATTTGCGACATTGTGAAAATGAACTTATCCCTGCATCTGGTACGTACCGCTGAATTTCTAATCTATTGGCCAACTCTGACTTCTCTAACAAACATTGCAGCAATTTCATTAGATCGAATGTATGCAACAATTTGTCCCTTCAGTTATCGTGTCGTCAAAAAGTGGGTCTACGGGGTAACAATTGCTGGTGTCTGGGTTTTAGCTGCAATAATATCAACTGCCTCTGCATTACTTGCAGAATATTGGGGAAAATGGTCGTACCATATTTACGTGTGGCAATCCTGGTGTTGTTTGTGTCTAATTGTTATCTGTGTTTCTTACTCCTCCATTGCTATTAAATTTTCGTATGCAGCGCATCCTCAACACCATGGCGCAACCAGCAGACAAAGGAAGCTGACCGCAACATTATTCATAATGACTATCGTTTCCTTGCTAATGTGGTTACCACATGCCGCTATTGCTATTTTTATTCATTCTAGCGCTAGCAGCTGGATGTCCCGCCTTTCTCCCGAGGAATCATTTCGTTTGCATTATTCTTTAAAGGTTCTATTTGTCATGAACTCGCTTGTTAATCCCATCGTTTACGCAATCAGAATTCCAGAGTTCAGAAAGTCTCTCCTGGCATTACTTAAATGTCAGCAAGGACAAAATGCCAATGTTTTTCATCTTCACGCCCGTTAAAGTGCCTTGTTAAGTTTTTTTAATATCCGTTTACGATAATTGCAAGGCAACTAAGAAGAAAGTTTATGATTAATGACCGTTCTCTTCTTTAAAAAAAAAAATAGTACAGTCATCAGTAGCTCATTGTGTACCATTATTATGTCTTAATGCTAACCTTAGTTCGATAAAAAGGCTGTAAATATTTGCTGTAGTACACTTTTTTTTTTGGTTTTAAGACCTTTTAATGCATTACCATACCACAAAAAAAAAAACAGAAAAGAAAATTTGAACAAACGATAAAATGAAACCACAACATGTATACATGGTGATACATCAGATAATACAACTAATAAATATAGGCTAGTTTCGTTTACCTTTACCTAATTATTCACACTTAGTATACTTATTCATATAAAGGGAATCTTTTACATTTGCATTTACACCCTCGTACATTAAAAAATAACACGTAGACAATTTAGAGATTTGCCTTTTTTTCTGAACAAAGTTGTAACATGTACACAGGAAAAGCTAAGCTCGAACAAATAATTTTAGCTTCACAAAGAAAAGAGTGCGTCTGGGAAAATCTGAATAAATTTCACAGGATATCTCTTAAATTTGAGTTCATGGATCGTTAAGATCCTCCGCCTTCTTTTAAAAGTGCCATTTAACATTCTTGAAGACCAGCTGTATGACAAAGGAACGTACAATTCTGAAAATTCTGCACTGGACCCCCTCTTCAGCCATTTTGTTAGACTTCTAAGCTTGTGCACAAACGCGAAATGCATGAAATTTCCATCTTACTCATAAAGTAGCCACGGGTACTTTTCAGCCAAAGCTTCTATAATTTTCGCTCTTTTCGCGATTTTTTGTGTATACTCAGCCCCACCGATTGTTTTCCGCTCATCCTGCAAGTTCTCATCTCTGTGTTCTTCTCGTTTACTTGGACGTTTATTCGCGAACCTGAGCCAAGTTTGCCCCTCGAGAGGTTTGTGTTTTTTCTCAGGGGGCATTTTTAATTCAAGTCGATAGGTGATAAATAAAGTTAAATAACAATGTAGAACACTATCAACTCGCCCCATGTAAGGGAATGGGGATCCCAGAATCCAGGAAATTTTTGAATGTGGAATCCGGAATCTGAGAAAATTTTGCTGGTGGAATCAAGACTCCTGGGCTTTGGAATCCACAATACAGCTCAAGGAATTCGGAATCCCGGCCACTGACGATTAGAATCCAGATCCAAGTTCCACTCACAAAAACTGGAATCGGTAACTGGAATCCGGAATCCACGGCAAGGTGCATTACGACCTAAAGGTCGTAGTTGTTTGGTAATAATCTTCAGTAACGCTTAGACTGTATTGTACTGCTATCGAGAAGCATTGTAAAAAAGGCAAACCCAAAACTAACACTCCTTAATTAACTGAACCATCCTGAAATATTTGAAACGTACCGCCGCTCATCACTTTCAAAATGGACCGGCTGGGCCAAAATTGCGAAACAAAAGAGCATGAACAGAAGGAAACCCGCGGTGTTTCGATGTTTTTGAACGTCATATCAAGAGAGAGAACCGTTAGAATCGAATCTTAAGTATAATAAAATGCTTCAAGAAGCAACTAACCATCGAATTCTGTTTAAACGAATTGTATGATAAATGGATGAAATTGTTGATAAAAGCGTGCGTTTTAACAACTGCGACAGTGTGTCAACTATTTTTGTCACTGATTGTGGAACACCATCTTTTACAAAATAACTAAAATAGTACGGGTGCTCTGATTGGTCGAGAGGAGTGTTTGCACGAGAGTATGTAAACATGGGTGTAGCGTCAAGATGTTTTGCTTTTCGAGCGCTAATAACGCAAGCACGAATTTGAAAAAGTTTTCGAGTTCAAAACTCGACGAGTTTACTTTATTTACCCATTCCTTCGTCGGCTGAAACTTGGAAAATCGTTACAAAGAAATATTAAAGTGCGTCAATTTTTTTTCGTAAGCTGACATTTCAAGCGAGAAAAGTCCGCATTTTGGAAAGCATCTTTTTGGAAAACAAGAAATGATTACGCGTGCAAGACTTCGTGGACAAGACTTTGCGACTGGTAAGAATTTCTCTTTTAATCAGTGTTTTGCGTTTTGTTTCGGGAAAGTTATTTTATAAAAGCAATAGAAAACGTTTTTCCTGTGTTTGCATAGCCTGATGTAAACACTCGAGGCGTTGGACGAATTCTCGACAGTTATGCAAACCCTCAACTTCGTCTCAGGTTTGCATAACCGTCTCGAATTCTCCCAACCCGTCTCGTGTTTATATAAGGCCTTGCAAACACGGAAAACGTTTTCTATTGCTTAATTGCCATCTGAAATGAATGAACTATTTTCAGTAAACTTTAATTACAGTTCATAAATTTTGCCTCAGATTAATACTCGTTGTGTCATACTTGAAAAGTTAACAAAATTGATTATACATGTTAACCTCGAACTAAGTGCTCAAAGTCAATATCATTCCTTTTTAAAAAAATATAATATTGCTTAGACGTTGAGTGCAATTATATTTTAACAGGTTACATTCCTCTTCTCACAAATTGGTAACCATGGTTCACAAGGAATTCAATGTAAATTACAATGACGGCATGCGACTCCGTCAAGCATTTGCAAAAAGTAACAGTAGAATCGTGAGGCCCTCATGCAGTTATAATTGAACTGGTCAGTTAATGTATTTAAAACCAAAACAGATTTCCTTCCTCAGTCGACAGTACTGTACAGACTCATCCCGATTTATTTTCAGCCAATTTCTAATTTTCTGGGGAGATTTAAAAAAATAACGGTATCGCGTTGTAGCTGCACTTTTAAGCGCTAAAGAAGATGGAAAAATGTTTTACCTTTGTTTTTGTAAGTTGCCACCTTCATCACAGTGACGACAACAAAAAGCAATAGGAGGAATGGTAATTTTCCTGCCATCTTGTTAGCCTGTTAAGAGAACAAACTAATACCAAAATCGTCCGACCAGTGAAACGATTTTCTTAAATTTAGCTGTATATTTAGCTTAGCTTTTCTTCGCTTAAGTTCTCAATAAATTTCACCCTAAAAAAAGAATATATTTTTTACACATTATATAATTTATTAGTATATCAGTATGAAAAATAGCAAGACAACGAGTTAACAAGTGTAAAATTAAACGAAAACTGTGGAATAATACTTGAAATACGTACCAAAAATGCGGGATTTATTTCTTCACCCCCAGTAATAGAAATATCTTTTCAGTCTTGGCTCAATGAGTTGCTGTATTGAAAGAATCACGCACCTGTTTAAGGACCTTTGATAATTCTTTTTAAGACTTCCCAGAAGCCAATTAAAGCGATGTGCGCGACACTAGAATGATGGTTTCCTGACAGTCGATCATTCGGTCTGTATTGCGCGCGGTTAAAAGTAGGGTCGCCCAAAGGCACATAATCGACTAGCCGGGATATATCAATGTAGTATCAAAGTTTCCAACAATAGAAATTAATGGTGACAAGCCACAACCTGAGCTCATGTACAAAGCTCATATTTTATACTAGTGTAATAGACGAACCAAGTTTAGTTACAGCTCTTAGGTCAAGAGGCGGCTCTAACAGGATCGACGGTATTCTGTATACACCTTGCTAATGCAACAAAATGTTAAATCAAAACAGGCCTTAAGGCAGGGTAAGTTATAACTAAATTTTGTATCGTCTCAAGAATAACTAGGAAATACTTGTTGCCTGTTCCGACACAAAAAAGGCTGTTTACTGACAAAATATAATTAGCCGCAGGGCGGTCGTAAATGGAACCCAATAGAGGTGTATAAGCGTAATATAGAAGAATGACAAAAGGACTACTGCAACAGAATTGTGTTAAGATTTTTCGGCTGATTCAAAAAACCAGGTATTAGACTTTTCTTTGTTTGATAAGCTTAGCAGTAGCCCGGGGGGGAGGGGGTGGGAATAAAACAACAAACTTTTTTACCGGGCAGCTCCGTTGCTAAGTCCAACCCCACGGTCACTCTTTTATATATACTATTTTTGACAGAAAAATTATAACCCTGTTGTATACCTTTTATTGACAAATGGTACGCATTTCACGCATAAGTTAAGAAATTTTCATCATTTTTAACTGCTGTAAATGCGCCGTCTTTTCAACATCATAAATCACTAAGTAAGGATCATTTCTTGTCTTTTGAACAGCCATAACATGCTACGTTGGTTAAGGTCCTTTCACAGAGCACAATAACAGATCTCCCTACTCTTTCACTAACTTCAACTAGTCAAATACTTTTATACAGATGAAGCCTGAAAAAGGTATCCCTTTCGGCTGGATCCTCCCTGTATACGACATTATAGGCAGTACCCCGGCCACGGGAGTAGCAGTCCCCTGCTGTACGGGGAGGGTGCTAATTCTAATTGTCTTTAAGACGGAAATGATGTTTACCGTGAAGTAAAAGGATGTGTTTATAATATTTTTAAAAGGGGTGTGTGCAAAATTACCCTGATTGAAAATTTTGTAAACATTTCTTGCCGTGAAATAAGTGACTTAAAACCGTAATAATTTTGATCTGGATATTTCTGTTTTCCTTTTTAAGTGATCATGATAAAAGGAATATAAATTTGAAAAAAGAAAGAACATGACATTTTATTATAACCTGGTTGCATACCAATGTCTACGATTTGAAACCAAGGTCTGTCGATAAATATGTAGTTTGAATACGTACTTTGAAATTGAGTTGCTATTCCAAACGTTCGCGTGAGACCTGTACTATGTGCATTGTATTATTATCATTTTTATTATCATAATTATCATAATTATCATCATTATCATTATTGTCATCATTATTATTATCATTATCACATCCACATACATGTGCATTTATGGTTGACTTTCATTGCATTAATTTCTTTTTTTTTTCAAGGTTAGAGTTACGTTCATAGAAACACGAGCAGTTATTTATCACTGCGCGTGATGAATTTTTAACCAGTGATAAATCACGTGCTGTGAGCGCTTTGAGCAGCTTTAAAAACGTCTCCAGAGAATTCTTCTCATGGGATCGCTAAACAATGTAGTTTTCTTTTTAAAACGTGATGACCGAGAAAAGTTAAACAAAAGCAAAAAATATAACAACTGTTCGGCAGAAATATTTATGCAAATGGACTATTTTGCAACTGGAGTAAACAGTTTAAGTGTCTACTTGCCTTCGCAATACGGCTGTCCAAATGAAAGAAATTTTGCAGTTAACAAGCTACACAAGAGGAAAGAATTACGCCAGTAAAGTGTCGCTATATCTAACTGGAAGGAGACGTAATGGACATTGATAATTTTTACGGCATTGCAAACTGGTAAAAATTGAATTTTGTTGCTTGTGCCTCAATTCGCGCATTCCTTAAATTGAAGTGGTAACATGGACCGCCGCTTGGTGCCTTTTTTGGTTACAAGCATCGTATTTCGTTCAAGAATAAGTTCTAACTTTTGTTTTCTTTGAATAATAGATGTATGCATAATTAATGTATGGGGTTATACGGAAATTTTACCGAACTTGTTGGGACGCTTAATAGTTAAAAGTTAAAAGTTCGAACCACCAACGGATCAATGGGAAATTGGGCCCGAATTAACGATCGAAGAGGCTTGCTTGCTGTGCCGAGCTTTTCCACAGCATTCAACAACTAATCAGTTTTTTCCTCCAACCATATTTTTAGCGTATCACAGGGAAGGTTACCGTGCAAGTATAGGAAGCTTAAGAAGAGGAGTTCCAACTCTTCCCAATCAGCGGCATTTATAGCCTAATTGTTGTTTTTATTCTAGGAATATAATTCAGCTGGTGTTCATTCCTATGCCATCAAAAATAAATGAAAATCAAAACCGCTGACGGCCGACTGTGTCCAGAATCAAGGGAATGAAAGGAGGTAAATATGCAAAGATGCTCGCCAAGATTCAGGTCAGTGCTTTATTTCACATGCGAGATATTCGAAGAATATGATTCACCTGAATTTACAGAGCTTTGTATGGAGACACCGTGTTGGATGGGCACCAAACATGGCGGCCGGAACCAACAGAAACACCCGTCACTGAGTTACGCTGCGGAAGCGTGAATTCAGCTCTCAAAGAACTCATAAACATTAAAGAATCTCGCGAAGCTCGGGGGAAGCCCATAAAATGCCAGGGATTGGAAGGCGGGAGAGAAGTAAATTGTGTAACTGGGGAGGGCGGGTTTCAAAACTGGCTCTATATAATATTGGAAGCTGGGATGTACTTAATCCCCTTTGGTTGGAGTAAATTTGAACTCAGTGCTCTAGCCTTAAAAAGGATCTTCTGGGATTTAAATGGGGTTGCTGTTGTTAAAGAAGGGTAGCCAATGCTGCACGGGTCCCTTGTTCTCCTAATTTGGCCTCCTATATGTCTAATTATAGTCAAAAGGAAAAGCTAATATAACCCATGCCATAGATAATATTAAGTGTAATAATTATTTGTGAACTGTGTCATTAGTAGTGAGTGGGTGAAATGGTAGGAGGTGATGCAGCAGTGAAAACAATACGTAAATGCTGGTAGTTGTATATGTAGAAAAGAAATATTTATTGTTAAGTGAACTACAGCAATGAACGTGTTTGCACTTGTTTTAGTACATAATCAAACTTGACAACTATTGTCTGTAACAGTAAAGTGCATATTTTAACATAATCACTGAAATAGAAATTACATGCAACAATGTAATTAAGGATGCAGTTCATGCAAATTATTAAAGTGATCATGACTTATGATTATTGAATCTGCAGGCCTTTATTGGCACTGAATCCCTGTAAAAAGTACCTAATCATGTATGCAGTTGTTCATAGTTATTTGTGTACATGCATGAAAAACAAATACCCAATTAGCAAAAGTGAATTTGTATGAAATGTCCACATACAAGTCATGTTGAAGGTGATCAGTTTCTCAATTCTCAAAATGCATGAGCTTGTTGGGACATGGTTGCAAGAGCTATAGTTGTTGAAATTCCAGGCTGACTGACAGTCAAATGTACACTTTCCCTGACCAAATAAATGGACAATTTCTCCAGATTGTGGCTTCCAGACTCCCATCACAGCCATCCTCCTCGCACATTTATTACATGAATTTTTCGTAAATGTAAAGTTCTTTCGTCCGTAAAATTTACGTTAGCAAATAAAACAAAGGCAATGTATGACCCAGAAAGGTCAGACGTACTGCGTAAAAGTGGAAACTCGCTCAACTTCACATTTAATCTCAACACTTTATATCTTGTCTCTATTTTACTTACGTAATTAAAATTTATGTGCGTTAATGTGCGGAGCCAAAAACGCGATAGTGGAAATCCACCCTAACGTTACATATGTGCCACGGATGTATTTATACCGTACTTTGTACTATCACGCACCCTATTTGCAACCCCGCTTGCAGAACATAGAAATCCCATATCGAGCTTTTCCGGAACTGGTCGGTCCACGAATTCTATCGCTTGAAAGCGTTGATTACTTTGGAACAAGTGATCTCTTCAGTGGTCGAAAAAAAAAAGAGAATAATCTTAATGAGTAAAACTTCGAGGTTTACTGGAAAATTAGGATCAAGGATCTGTAATGGAGAATCGGGGATCGAGGATCACTTAAAAAAAAAAAACTTAAAAATAAAATAAATAAATAAATCGTGTATCGTGGTGATGTGGGCCACAGACTGTAGATATATTTCACAGAACATAACCCCGTTCGCTGTACTGAACACTAAATTTAAGTTAACTACTCCAAGGCTGACAGAGTCATTGATTGTTTTGAAGAGAACGTGAAATTTCCCTGCAAAATGAAACGCTTTATCCCACCGATACTGTGATAAAACGCATGCTGTGTACAGCTCTAAACATTGTACTCTGGGACTGTACGGAGATATTAAAAGCAGATACTAAGTAGCTATGGAAAATGTAATTACTTTCACGCGATTTTGATATCTTATAAAACGGGCAACAAATTCAGCAGGAATACGCACGAACTAAATTAACTGTCTGATCTGTTGTATAACGTTCTGCTATACTTACACATTTTTCCTGTGCTGAACATATACTGTACCGAGCCGTATCTTGGTCTGCTACAAAGAAGCTATATGGATTTATGCTGACAGAGTCATGGGCTCCTGATACTGATAAAGATCATCGTTCAATTTTTTGTGTGTAAAATCCCTGAAAGAGTTCTCGCTGGGGCAATATCAATATGCAGAAGGTTTTCAAATTTTTCAGACCGGTTTGAAGCTAAGATGAGTGGCCTGTCTCCCCTTGCGATTTTTACGTTTTGAGTAGTTGCATTATGACATATCAGACACTCGTTTTGTATTCCAAACGAAAAAGTAGTATAACAACACCGGCGACTTGACAACGAAACTTATTTTCAAGCAAGCGAGACTTACACTACTAAGAGCGTTATTGTTTTTCCTCAAATATGGGCTAAACTTCGTAAGTCGTCTCAACGTGTTTTGTTTTAACTTACTGATTTTGCAATGGTCCTTTGCCAAACGTTTTGACAAAAAGCTTGGGAATGGCCCCGGGGTTGGCCAATACCCGGCCCCCAGGCAGCGCAAAATTTGCGAATGCCCCAACCCCGGGACTGAAAAGGAGGGCAAATGCCCCGCGGTAGCCCATGGGGGACTGGGGGACTGGGCGCAGCTGGAATTGACTGATGCATTTTAATTTCAAAAAGACTCAAGTTTCCCTAGGATGACCGACCAGATACAAATTTCAAAGCGCCGCTTGTAATTAATTTCTAAAGATCCTTGCTAAAAGTGCTCTGAAGAGCCGGCTTAAAAGTGATTTCAAGTGTATTTAGAAGGAAACCGTCGTTGGGTGCGGACTGTAAAGCTATTTCACATGATTTTAAATGCTACTGCCAAGTGAGGAACTACGCGCTCCAGTCCAGACGCACATTATCTTGAGTAAAAACAAGCTGGAGTTTATCACATTCACGTACTAAAGAAAATCGCTTAGTTATTTAGATCCTGAGGAACTTTGGAGAAAATGAAAGAGCATTAAAGCCTTATTTATTCTCTAGTCGTTGTTGTCAATTTTAGTTTCTCTTGTTATTTTTAGCTGTATTTAGTTGTATTTATTTGCTGTAAACATGACCAGCCTTCATTAGCTTAGCTACCTGCGGGCATGTTATTGTACTTTTCCCTCAAAACACAATAAAATAAAATGTATGTATGTATGTATGTTTAACCGCAATAAAGAGCTTTACGGTTCAAGAGAGGTCACAGAAAATGCTATTCCATGCAAATCATCTTCCCCAAAAACAAAAACCACAGAAAATCAAGAAGCGTGTTATGACCTCTCAGAGTGAAACAAGCGGCTAGTAATACCACATTTTCTCAGTCAGAACATAAAACCTTCTAGAGCATAATCGACTTGCCAGAGAAAAAAAACGTATTGGAATAAGCAGCATTTTGGCATGCGAAAGAAGTCGTTTAGGCCTACCGACTCCTTTTTACACTATGAATACAGTAGAACCTCGATAACTCGAATTCCCCTCTAACTTGAACTAGATTTCCTTTCCCTTGATCCAAATTTTTACTGAATCGTTTTAGTTTCCCTTCAGAGTTCGAGTTACCGTGTTACTGTAATTTTGAGCGAAATTTGACAAAAATAGCAGCTTAACTGAAACGTGAGTGGTCTCTTAAAAAGACCAGATCGGTTCCTGAAAATAAAGAAGGTTAATGAAAGTGACTGCAGAACTAGCGTGCATCAATTGTGCAAACAGAAAACACCAAAATCGACATTAAAATCAAGCTGAACTTACCGTCACTCATCCCTACACTCATACATCGAGTGTGATAACGTGCTTCGATTTGAATACCGGTTACAATAAAAACATCCAAATGGAGTCGATTCGCTTCAGTGAATAAAACAAATCTCAGACACAACTTTTAAATATTAAAAAATCCAAGATTAAAGCCACAAATATTTCAGAAATAACCACTCTCGATCTGACGGAATTACCGGCACTGTTTCTCTCGAATGACGCGAATGAAGCGGGCAGCTTGGGCCGCATTGTATGCTCAGGGGCACCCAACGAGGATATAGTTCAAAACCACTTAAACAAAGCATTGTTAAACGTATTCTGAGTACTTAAACGGTAGATATAGGCCTATTTTTATCGCCTAAAAATTTTTCATCTGTTCTGATTTCCTAGCTGAAAGTCTAGTAATCCAAAAGTTATAGGGATCAAAACTTACCTTTTCGAAAATTTCAGTCAGAAAAAAGGCTCCCGAAAATTCTAGGTGACCTTTTTAGGGTAAAAATCCGTTTGGGGCAGCACATACATATATGGCTTATATAAGGGAGTACCCCTCCCCCCCCCCCAACCCCACCCCCCCTAGGGGCTCGACGGAAGAGTCTATTCATTTCAGATGTGTTTGCAGGATATTTTACTCTCAATCAACAATCAACAGAAACCCTTCCTTAAATGGCAAATGAAAGGCTCCAGATGTTAAGTAGGGATTTCAATATTTCTTTGTCATGGCTTAAAGTTAAAAGTTTGTTGCTGTTATTAGAAGTGTATAAACGGAAGCTTCACTTTTAGCCCTGGCTAAATCTATATATTATTTAAGTGATGTAAGCTATGTAAGTAAATATAAGATGACAAAACAAAACAAAAAATAACAAAAAAATAATCATTATAATTACTTGGTTTGATTGGCAGTCATCTATCCGGCCCCGTCTTCTTCTTGCAGAATAACCTGGACGATTTGTTCAAAATAGTCATTGTTTGTTCGAGCAAACAAAGCTGATTCAGGTTGCGAGTTGCAGTCATCCATGTTCTTTTCTTTAAAGTCTACCGGCTCTTTTCAGTTTGTTCGCAGAACGTGAAATTAACGTAAGTAATGACTTCCCGTACCCTGCAGCACTTGATTTAAATGGGTCCACTCTCTCTCTCTCAGTGATTTTAGCCTACGAAGACACTTGCTGCAACAATACTTGTCAGATTCTCAGTTTCCAACTGAAAGCCTACAATACGTAAGTACTCAGAAAGTAGACCTTTGTCAAAAAATACCTTTCAGAATAGATGTAGACAGAAATGTCCACGAACAAATGCTTGCTTTCTATTTTGTTCAAGTTTGCCCTCTGAATTTTAATTTATGGTCGACTTCATAATCATACTGATGTGCTTCCCATTTGAAAAAGCCGAAAGACTTAAACACTCAATCGAAATTTCTAATGCATACGAGTTTTTCAGTGGAAAGCTTAGCGATTACCGAAACTCTTTCATTCAGTCAGACCATATGTTTTGGTCAGGGGCACCCAACGGCAAGTTTCGGAAAATATCTGTTCGAAAGACGATTTGAGATCTAGAATTTTCGGAACATTTGTTGTAAAATTTCTTGCTTGCCTGCCTCTCCTAGGATTTTCGAACATCTACAAAATGGTATAATTACCCATTTTTAACGGATTTTTACCCTAAAAAAGGCCACCTAGAATTTTCGGGAGCCTTTTCCTGGCTGAAATTTTCGAAAAGGTAAGTTTTCATCCCTACAATTTTCGGATCACTAGACTTACAGCTAGGAAATCCGAACAGATGAAAAGTTTTAAGGGGATAAAAATATGCTTATATCTACCGTTTAAATACTAAAATATGTTCACCAATGCTATGTAAACTGGTTTCGAACTATATCCTCGTTGGGTGCCCCTGTTTGGTCCACCCTAAATCTTTGTTACATTGTAGGCTGAGAAATTCAAAGGCCCATTTTGTCTGGTATTATCTGAGTTACCAATTACTCGCTGCGGATATTTTCCAATAGAGTTTTGACCTAATTTTAAACCTTCTTCTGCTTCGTGTTGCTTTGTAGACTTCGTAAGTAATTT
The DNA here is from genome assembly GCA_964035705.1 of Porites rus. Lineage (NCBI taxonomy): Eukaryota > Metazoa > Cnidaria > Anthozoa > Scleractinia > Poritidae > Porites > Porites rus. The sequence goes on along the minus strand of OZ038003.1, from coordinate 7,420,618 downwards.
TTCACGAAACCAAACACATATAACTGCGTTAGCTCGGGCTTCCCTAGAGCAATTTTGCTTGGTTTAAAAAAGTTCAAATGAGTAAGCGTCATCTAAGAGATCACAGTCTTCAAAGGCAACTTAGTATCGAAATAACAACGGTACATGTGCATTTAAAAAAACATGTAAATTGCTTGTTTACCCACGAAGCACATAGGAGTTCATATGAACTCGTTTAAACGTGTCCGTGCGTTACAGATCGAATTGGAATTTGGAAGTGTTGGTTTTTGACGAGAGGGAAAAACCGGAGTACCCGGAGAAAAACCTCTCGGAGCAAAGGAGAGAACAACAAACTCAACCCACATATGGCGTCGACGCCGGGAGTTGAACCCGGGCCACATTGCTTACGTGATTACTACGTATTGGATTGCAGTGAGTGTTTAGTAGAGGTCATAATAATAATAAAAAAAGAGATCAGAAAAAATCAATGACATCAATACAAAGCAAAGAGCCAGGAGTTGTTTACACAAAAGCTGATTGAAGTACTCAATTCATTTTATGTTTATTCCTTCTTCTGAAAAGCAACTAAGCTTAAATATGGAGGCATTCCTAATATCGTCGACAAGACTGTTCAAAGTCCGTTGGTGGCTCACCACTTCCTGAGATGGCTTCTCGATAAGTTTCACGCGGAAGAGTTTGCTAGCAAATTGGTCTCGTAAAGTCTGTCAATTGAACTGAACCATTTCAAATGTACGCTCACCATCGTTTCCTGTAGGTCTACAGATGAAACGTGTGCATTTGGTATAGACATTTCGCGTATGAGAAAGGACAGAATTCATTCTTGCGATCACTGAGTTTGATAAAACGTGACTTTGCTCGCCTCAGGCAAGAAGCAACGTGCTTTAGTCTGCAGACCTATTTTTAGCATACTCTTATATCATGCGCACATCAAGACGCCAGAAGTCGATTTGTGCCAGAACAAAAAACGGAGCCCATTTTTAAGCTAGGGCGTTTCCACAGGAAGCCCGAGCAAAACAACATTGCGTCTTGTGACGCAGAAATGCTGTAAATTTCTCAAAAAAAAATGTCCATGTTATTTACATATTCAGTAAATCTTAAGTCTAACAAAGGATCCCTGTAATTTACAATAAATTTGCAGAATCCAGATAATATGTGAATTTATTATATAGAAGCGAGTGTTTTACTGGAAAATATACCACTCGTAAAATTCATACATCCGGGACCCGAGTGGTTTATTTTCCATAATCTCACACGTGAGATTATCTATGACGTAATTTCGGTAATTTCCCTCCGAAATTTGTAGGCGTCTTGCGTCTTTTGAATTTTACTTACACATTTTTCAAAGTTTTGCTTATATTTTGTCATTGTAGTGCCCTATTCCGTTCAGTGTTATTTCTCAAGATTATTGTAAACAACGTCTTATATTGCTGTACTGTAAATTTGAGTCATCACAATTACTAATCTATTATTTTATCAATGTCTTTTTGTCTATATAATAAAAAGAACATTACACGGTGGCTTGAAGATATGAGTTTTAATTTCTCGTGGCAAAAACAAAATTTTACTCACTCGCTGCGCTCGTTCGTAAATATTGTTTTGCCACTCGAAAATAAAATTCATATCTTCGCGCCACCGTGTAATATCCTCTATATAATGCAAATCTCAAAAGTAGGTTGAGTTTGATCGTCCGGGTGAACGTAGTCCTGAATAACATCACGGTTTAACTGACAGACGACCAAAAGCATCGCGACGTAATTGACCAATCAGATAGATAACCAGAGTATAATACCATCGACTGACGTGATACAACTCACTTTGACTCTGAAGATGTGTGCGTCACGACCCACAAAGGTTCATGGGTAAAATTGTTGCTGTGCCTCATTTCAATCGTGACACGGTCGAGTTCGCATCTCTTGAGAGAGATGAATCAAACCCAGGGATCAAAAAACTGCTTCCTTTTCTGAAAAACATTACGAAAGAGAGTGATTTGGAGAATTTTCAAGATCCCATAATGGCCTTAGATGCTTGCTATTAGCTTCATAAGGCAATTTCAATAGGTTTATCTCGATTCGGAGACGATCGACGGTGCGATCCGTAACCGATTTTAAGCGACGATTTCCTGCTTCTCAGAAGATTTTATGTACTGTTTGCTTTATATGTATATTTTTTATCGCAAAGTGAAAGAGATCTGTAGTTCATACCTGGATTTGCTTAACTAAAAAAAAAATTGATGGACTTTATTACTGCCAAGGAGGGGGAGCGCGAGCAAACAGCAAGGTCAAAAATCTTCTCTCATAACGATTTTTTTTTTTTTTCATCGAAAAGTTTAAATGATTTTGCAAGTGCCCGTTTGTAATCCTTATGCGCAAATAAATCTTCTCTCAGGCAAGGGGAAAACAGACCGAAAGAGCCGAACAGCTACAGCACAATGAGGGGAATTTCCGTCACCGAAGTTACAGCCGCCGGAATTAACCCCGATCTTGTCTGTGCGTTCATTGAAGTGAGCGCAGTGTATCGATTCTGTTATAAACCTAACCTCGCAGTTTTAAAAATCCTGTATGTTGGCTAGATCTTCGATAATGGTTGTGTGTTTTGGTAGACATTTGCAACAATTTAATCCCTCACGTGAATCTACAAAAAAGATTTGCATACACATAGCACACACTATATGCAAATTATTTTGAAGTTACGCTTTCAGTTTCCGCACTGGGTTATGAAAAATGTTTTGTTTCCAAAGGTCATTACAATATTCAAACTTATTTACCTTTTCCGGTTTAAAATGGAACAAACTCTTCCTGTATTTGGCGTTTCTCGCTTCACGTCGGCTTACGCTTCAGCATGTTTTCTCAGCCCGTTTCCCGGGAGTTGTGCTACTTGGTTGAGACGATCTCTTAATTCCAAAACACTTTCAACGGCTCATAACGGGGAAACTAGGGGTAAACCCGGGTAGACCGCGAAATTTGCAAAGAAGAAAGGTTGAAGTACCACGATGACCAAAAAAATCTGATGAAACCGTTAACGGTAGCCAGCAATGAATCCAAGAACTAACGGCAAAAACAACACTCAAATCATCATGGCGGCTTATACATGACCGAGCAATTCAAACTTGTCTCAAACGCTCAAGAAAGCAAAATATTTTAAAGTAACGTAACTACTATTACGATAAAGTGTTCCAACAACTTTCCACGGTCGTATAGTGTGGAAATTACCGACACAAGCTTGGAATAAAGCGAAAATTTCACCATATACACCTCTGAAAACGGCTCTTCCCAAGAGAGAAAATCACTCTACAAATAACGCATTCTGATTGGTCGAACCTCGTGACGCACACCGCCTGATGACTACCGTACAGGTTGTCGAAACGTCAGTCACTGTCAACAACAACAGTCCTATTCAGGACTACGTCTACCCGGTCGATCAAACTCAACCTACTTTTGAAATGACTCCTGGGTTCAAACCTTTCACAATAATGTAAATCTACTTTACAAAACAAGCACATGTAAAAGTAAAAAACAACAACAACAAAGCACGTAAATAATTTTTTGAATTTCTAGTGGGAAAAGGGAAGAACAGAGACACCACGGGATTAAAGATATGCCATTTCGGCTTAGCTTCATCTGGAGCTTCACATTTTTTGTCCGTCTCCATGGCATGATCACTAGATTTACTTTTCCATAATTTGATGTCGTTAGGTCAAACTATCTTCAGTGAAAATGGCGAAAATAGGAGTAGCATTTTCTGGTGGAGGAATTCGGTCAGCGGCTTTCTGTTCAGGCGTCCTGCGGAGACTGCTTCAAAAGAACGTGGAGATAGACTACCTAAGCTGCGTGTCAGGAGGTGGTTTCACAGGATCTGCTTACATGGATTGGAAATACAGACATGATAAAAAGGACGACAAGAAATGGCATCAGGAATTTTTCAACCACATGAGGCAAGAAGCAGGGTTTATCTGTCACTGGCAAAGGCCATGTAAAGCGATCGTGGAGTCTATGGCCTTGCTTGCAGTTGTTGTCTTTGTGTCTGTTATTGTACCTGTGCTTTTCTTGGCTTCGATGGCGTTTCCTTTGGCTTATGTTATAGACTTCTTATTTGGTAGGATTCTCAGAGGTGCTGATCTGTCGTGTCCCCAAGAAGTACAACAAAACCCAAAGATGACTTTGCAGCAGTGCAGGGAAGAGCGAAGGTCGCCGAACGTAATTTATGATCAATTTGTACTGTTCATTACACCGATATTTGTTGGTTTAGTATCTAATGTTCTTAAAAGGTGTATTCCAAGGTCGAAGGGACTTTTCAAATTTCTTTCTATTTTTTGTGTAATCTTCTTCGCACTTGTCTTTTTTCCGTGGTTCATACAGGATTTTCTTCGTGTTCTTCCAAATTGGATGAAAATCCTTCTTATTTTCTCACTGTTTTTCGTGTGGATTTCTTTCCCTCTCAACCGCTCAATCGCCACACTAATGCTTGGTGTATACGTTATTTCGTTTGTTGTTTTTTGGCGAGTCTACAAGGAGGACGCGTTAGGTGTTAAATATGACGAAAAGAGTTTTGATTTGCTCCTGGAAATATCAGTACTTTTAAACTGGATTGGTCCTGTGATGGTTACCATTCAACAACGCCTAGGACACGTATATGCAAGGTAAGATTTCCCGGCAAAAGACAATTAATTAGCAATTAATAAATGAGGCTGAGTATCTTATGAAGAATTATGGAGATTGAGGCGGGTGTTATCCGTCGAGGTCGTAGGCCGAGGCAGATAACACCCTCCGAGATCTCCATAATTCTTCATATGATACGAAAGACATGCCATGTTTTTAGCCATAATTTCGCCTAGTTCTTACTCTTGAAACGAGTGAAATGTCCGCTATTTTTTGTTTTCACAACCAAAACAACTGAACCTCGTCCTCAGGTCTTCTCGGTTAACGGTGCCTTAACCTTCAACAACTCTGCATTTTTCACGTCATTTCCTCGTTAAACACAAAATTCTTCCAAATTTGGTCATCAGTAACTGGTTATGGTGAATTATGCGTGTGCTTTTAGCCAATCAGAATCTGGGAAATATTTTGAATAAATAATAATTGAACTTATTTTGAGGACCTGCTCAGTCAGTCGTCATAAAACTATCACATAACTCAAGTGAATTTTCCAAGCTTTATTAAGAGAAATTAACAATTGGATTAGTAAGTAAGTAAATAATCTCATTTAATCAGGGTAGCCCGTTCAGCAACGAGGCTGGTATCCATAGCAGCCCTGAGAAATAAAAAAAATATATAATATTTAAAAATTCCTAAGGTATATACATGGTTAAAATAAACAATAATACTGTAAAAAATCTAGCAAGGTCAATATTAAACGTGTGTGCTAAGAGATAACAAATTAAAATTATGAGGTAAAATACTTGGTCAGCATCTTTTTAAAACTATTTATAGACGTGGCACTTTTAGCATAATTAGGTGAATAATTGCCCATGTTACGTTTAGGCTTTGGTGGGTGCAGGTCGTTGCTTCTCCTAGTTGCATGATCGTGCAAATCCTCATTCCTTTAAAAAAAATACTGCGTAAAATACTTGGGTACTAGATTATTTAAACACTTAAAAACTAGAATACATTTATGCATTTTTCTTCTGGAAGCTAGTTTTAACCAGTTTAGCACACAGAAAGTGTCATTTAAGGTGGTGTAACTCTAGGCAACACCCCTCTGAGGCTTCCCCCCCCCCCCCCCCCCCCCGCAGCATCAACACCAACCCCATTTAAATCCCAGAACATCCTTTTTAAAGACAGAGCACTGGGTTCAAATTTACTCCGACCAAAAGAAGATTAAGTACATCTCTTATTCAAAATATTAGAAAAGCTACACAATTTACTCCGATTCTCTCCCCCCTTCCATCCCTGACATTTTATGGGCCTTAGCTATAGTGGCGGTTAAAATAGGTTGTGTTGACAGTATATTTTAATTAGCAGAACGTCAACAGTGAGTCACCTTGGGCTCTCAATTTCCCTGTGCGCTTCAGGCATTTGGTCTTTATGTTTAAGGAATAGTAGGCTGTCCCACAATTAGACTTGAACGGAGAAACTCAGGCAGTGCAGCAAAAGCTAGTGACCTCTGGCACCCTAATCTTTGCCGTACTTCGTAAGAGGAGTTGAGGTCATTTTCGCGGTCCATGTTTTCTTCTTGGTAGGTGGGTAATCCAGAAGGCATTTTTCTATCCAAAGACAGTGGGAAAGTGTGGATGCGAGGGAATCAGTTGGCGAAACCTTTTCCTTTACTGCCCAACCTGCTGTGAGGAGCCACAGGGTAAACTAACAAATATAAGACCTACCAAAGCTTTAACTTTAGATGATTTAGATGAGATTACACCGACGTACATTGGATGCATAACGAGTAACCACTGGAGACGCACCTCTTCCCCCAAAGAGCCTCACTATGAAGTCTTTACAATGAGTTCGGAGAGTATTGAGCGTCTTGACCGCCCTCAGAGCGAGGAAGAACTTCTTGGAAAGCTGATGCCTGTCGATGTGTATCTATCTGATGTGGCAGCCACATCTGCGTCGGCCCTCAACTATCACATGGGAAGCATGCAGGGCGATGAAGAACCGTTCAAAGATTTTAAAGTACTGCTTGGGTTGTCACTTGGTACATCAATCGTTTCTGATGAAAAACACGAGAAAAAGAGGCCCTTCTGTGTTCAGGTGAGGAATCTAATGTAACAACACATTCAACTATTTTTATCAAGGGCAGAAACCAATCACCCGAAAGCGTCCATCTCTTACTAAAGGTGGGCGGTAGATCTTTTTAGGTTCTCGGGGTATTCATAAATTTATCTGTCACACCAAAAAATTCTCAATTTATATAATTATGCTAGACTAAACTTCCCTCTATATCATGAATTTGTCGACGAGGAACAGGCAAATGAAGAAGGGAACTTAACATTGATAAAGGTAAGCATGCTTTAGCTTGTTCAAATTAAACTGTGAAATAGCATGAAAGAATAATAAAACAATTATTGGATAAGGCTTTTGTGTGATCTGAAGAATTATGCAGAGGACATACTCAGCCTCATCCAGTAATTGCTAATTATTTTAATCAATATTCGAGTGTAACATAACATGGCATTAGTTTTTTTCTAGTTAATCCATAGCCTGTTCCAGGCTCCGAGATAGTTGGGTCCGCGAAATTGAGAAAGCGCGGACCCTAAAAATAAAACAGTAGGGAATTTAGGGAGAGGAAGGGAGACCCTTTTGCCCAGATCACGTGCCTTACACTTACGCATCATCCTTACTATCTGAGAGCCTGAAACAGGCTATTTCAACCCAAAAAACCTGCCTGAAAACTAGCTTATACTCATTAATACATTTTTAGCCAACACACCATGGATTTCGCGTCCACATTATTTCTTTCTTTATAGATTCTACCTTTCTTGGTGGAGATGCTCCGTGGACTTCCGTTGATAGTTTTGTTTGCAGCTTACCTATATACTGGCAATGGCCTTTATATTTTAGTGGGTTTTCTTGTATCATTTTCCTCTGGGATCCTTTTTTCATTAATGGCGCTAATACCTACAGGGAGTAAGCATCGTGGGAGAATGGAGCGAATCGCCAGGTAAGAATGATTTTTTGCTAGTGTGTGCCTTAAATCGTCATATTTGCCTTTTTTTAAAGCAGGAAACAAATTTTTTTAAAAAATTTTGCTTGTAAGAAAACCCAGAGCTATATAAGTAATCCACACTCAAGTGATTCACTTTGCAAGGGCAAAAACGTCTTAAAGGGAAATTAAGAGCAAGACGTGTCGCAGTTTTTAAGGCTGAATCTTGTAATCTACAGTTTTTCAGGCGAACGAAGGCAAGAGCGAAGCAAGCGAGGAGCTCGAGACACGTGCGACGTCGCGCATGTCTCTCGCGCCCTACGCCCTCTTCGCGTTTGCCTCCGCTCGCCTGAAATACGCAATAAAAACAAACGCCTGTTATGCAGGCTATGTGTAGAATAGTGTTTCAACAAGTGTTGCGTTGTTCAACACTGGTGGTCACTAAAGTTGAGAGATGTTCAATTTTCATAGCCTGCGTTGCAGCCGTCCCATTTTTCGTCTAGACTAAGGGCGATTTCCAAAAGTCAGAACTGGAGGGCCAGACCATGGCTGGAACAGCATTTTGACAATGAAATAGGCTTTTTCCAACAGCTTCTGCTGAAAAACCATCTCTTTCGTGCATAGTATTTAGGATTTGAGGGATCTGGTTTGATAGTTTTGATTAAAAGTAAAATTATCATTACTACGGGAATGGTCTGGCCGGTCAGTCCTGACAAATGGAAAGCGCTCTTTTAAGTTTAGAGTAAAAACACTTGAATGCGGGGGTCCACTCAACGCGTAAATAGAACCGACTGGTTTCTTATTGCCGGATCTCCAATGTAGAGATGCTAGAGCCAGACGTCACTTGAAGTGAGAATTTAAACTTAACTGAATACAAGGCTGAATGTAGCCTGAATTTCATCCGATTACTTCGAGTCGTTATTACTCCCTCAGTAACGTCTGAATCGACCGGCCGTTAATGCCGTCCAGTGACGTCACTACTCCTTGACCTTTGCTTTAATTCATGCCAAAAGCAAAACACGATCTTCAAGTGGCAAACCGAGAAATATCGTTTGGAAATGTCTGCAAGATACAGAACTGTTTTATTTTTTTCGATTGTAGTTCATATTTAACGTTCAAACTATCAACTGCATGCGGTACAACTCTGAACCGGTTGTACTAAATTCTATAATCAAACTCGGTCGCAATCACTCAATGAAATAAAAACACACACGGAACACTAAGTTCAAAAACAAAATGATTTGCTTTAATTGAAAAGAAGCTATTTGGTCCTTAACGAAGAAAAAAACAAGGAGAAAAGAAAGAAAAGCTAACAGAATCATCACACTTGACGGTAAAAATAACAAGAAGGTCGAATTATAACATTGATCTCAGAAAACTTCGCGTAAACAAAATCACCGGTCGCCGAAACCACAAAGCGGCTCTGAATGAAAACTCACCTACCGACTCTCCGCGATGATTCTTCATTCGCAGTTCAATTTAACATTTCAGTTTCGAAGACAAGGGCAATTTTGCTGTTTAAGATAAAGATTAAGCTCATAGAAATGTTTGAACTAACCGAAAGAATGCCAGGGATGCGATCCACTGAATATCAAATGACAATCTCGCTAAAATTTTTCATAGTTATACATAATTATGCGAATGTTTAGACAATCAACCAATCAAAGTCACTACCCGGTTTTCGGGTAGTGAGTGACGTCACTGGACGGCAATAACGGCTGGTCGATTCAGAAGTTGTTGAGAGGAGAAAACGACTCGAAGCAATCGGATGAATTTCAGGCTAGGCTGAATGCGGCAGAGGGCTGATTTATTTGGGGCCAACATTTCGGCTCACAAAATTAGCCTTCCTCAGGGCCAGAGCTACACTGAAAGAAAATTCTATGAAAGAAAATTCTCTTCAAGGATGAGTGAAACTAAACGCACGCTTCGTAAACGCTTGAATTAACCCTATTCAGAGCGGGGGGGGGGGGGCGGGGGGGCACTTTTGAGGCTCCCCTCGCTTAAAAGTTGAATAACGTCAAAACCAATAAATTCAGCGATGTGACTCATAATGACATCATATTACGTCATTGTGTCAATCAAGTTATACAAAGAAGTTGGAAATGATGAGTACATTTCTGTGTGTAATTTTGGTGATCGTAGTATGAGCTGGTTTGAAGTTATAGAGAGGGAGCCTCCCAGGGTCCTCCTGTCGCAGGAAGCAAAAACAAGCCCGGTCTCAATAGGGTTAAAGAACATAGGCAAATAGCCTGCGTAGCAAGCGTTTCCATTTGGTTTCGGAGCAAAGACCGGTTTTGGCTGCGCGAGGAATGAAATGAGAGCCAAAAAATGTGCCATTTTTCGCGGGGTCTTTGACTCCAGCTCCTCGTTCTTTGCTCCTAAACCGCACGGAAACGCTTGCTACGCAGGCTATAGTCAACGAACAATCCACTCCACGCTAACACCACTCCTGGCCTCAGCCACAAGTTGCTCCAAATTTTCTTAAAAGTTGCCAGAAGTTGCTCGACTTTTCTTAAAAGGTGCTCAAAAGTTGATCCTTTAGTAAAATCAAAATGACACCAATAGCGAGGTACAATAATGTAATTTAAAAACTACTGCTTTCTTCGCTTTTTTAATTTAACGCATCTAACGTGGGTGACGTTCAAATGTGCAGCAACTGTGTAAAGTAATTAATTCCTACAGAATCAGAGCACAAAATCTTTTTACCCAGAGGCAAACTGAACAATTTAATCCTTCCTTATAGCAATGTCCTTCTCCTGTTAATATTCTAGAAAAACTCAGGGGCACCCAACGAGGATGTAGTTCAATACCACTTAACGTAGCATTGGTGAACGTATTTTAGTAATAAAACGGTAGATATTGGCATATTTTTATCCCCTAAAAACTTTTCATCTCTTCGGATTTCCTAGCTGAAAGTCTAGTGATCCGAAAATTATAGGGATCAAAACTTACCTTTTCGAAAATTTCAGCCAGGAAAAGCCTTCCGAAAATTCTAGGTGGCCTTTTTTAGGGTAAATATCCGTTTAAAATGGGTAATTATACCATTTTGTAGATGTTCGAAAATCCTAGGAGAGGCAGGCAAGCAAGAAATTTTACAACAAATGTTCCGAAAATTCTAGTTCTCAAATCGTCTTCCGAACAGATATTTTCGCGAAAATTTTTTCGCGAGGATTTTTCACAAGGCTTAAACAGTATTAAAAGACTTTGTAATTTCAAAAATTTAATCAAGTTGTTAAAAATTTAATCAAGTTGCCCCAAAATTCAAACGTTGCCAAAAATGAAGATTCGTGGATGAGAGGACAACTGACGTGCCCTCTAACAATACATTTTAACATGAACAGTAAGATCTGACGTCAGCATACAAAGGCGCAATTGGCAGCCTCTCTCAGTCCATTTATGAGCTTACTGTACCCATCCATCCCTTGATGTGAATGATGTGATTTGTGAAGGTTGACCACACCACCGGGGTCTACGTCCCCTACTCTTTTCGAACAGTACATGGTGTGGGTTCTTTGACGTCCCACAAAAACCAGATAAGTGTAAGTTCTGTGAGACGGGACCTACGGGTTTTTCGTCGTCTAACCGTTTGCAGATGTCATTACAAAGGCAGAACTTTCTTCTCAGTTATTTAAAGACCCTGAGTGTTGGTCCGGCCGCGGGTCGAACCCGTGACCTCCCGCTCAGCAGACCGGCGCTCTCCCAACTGAGCCAAAGTTGCTTCAGGTAGCAAAAGTTGCCAAAAAGTTTCCGAACTTCCCACTTCAATCAATCTGGCCACTCGATAAAAGACATAGAACTTGTAGTAAACTAATCCAGAGAACTGCATGGGATTGAGTAAACACTCCAAACAAGACACATCATGGCGGTCTCAAGGACAACCTTGTTCCTCACAGCATTGTGGGTAATGACAGATCTCTTTGAGGGTGCTCAATATATTACAACTTAATTCACTGAACTTTAACCTACACTTAGTACGTCACGCCGTAAAACAAGAGAAGCTTTTCTCATAAATAGAGGCAAGACTCTTTCACCAGATGGTTTGACCGCAAGGACGAACATTGAACCGTGCCTTATCAATCACTTTATTGTTTGATTATTTACCTATCTATAATCATGGTATCTATTGTTCTCATTTTTAGTTATTCATTAACCACTTATGTAAATTTAAATTCAAATCTTAGGAGCCGTTGTAGAATTTTTTTTTCAGTGTAGCTCTGGCCCTGAGGAAGGCTAACTTTGTTAGTCGAATATTAGCCTTAAATAAATCAGCCCTTTGCGGTACTGCCAGCCTTGCATTCAGTTTTGTTTTAGGTTTAGAGTGTTAACGACGCAGGCTAAATTATCGTTGATGAGGACCGGATCGGAATTACTTCCGGTTGTCGCTTTGCAGAGAGAAGTGACAATCGGGCATACGTCTGCATTCGCAGATCAAAGGGCAAAGGAATGAATGACTCCAACAATAAGTGAACTAACTATTATCTAACTGCAACGTTTTGACAGATGGTTTGCTATCAACATCTCTATTGTCACTTACGTGCGCAACGCGCTACAAGTTACCAACCAAGGTCCCAATCCTCCAGCGGTTATATATCTGAGTGACGGCGGCCATATTGAAAACCTTGGTATTCTGCCTTTGCTAAAGAAGAGACTGAAGAAAATTGTATCCATAGATGGAGGACAGACCATTCTAGACGAAGATTATGGGAGCATTCTTTTAGAAGCTTTAAATATGGCGAGAAAGAAGCTGGATTGTTCATTTTCGGGAATGGATGGACGAGATATTACTGAAGATATTCGAGAGAAGTTTGTGGAGAGGCGTCCTGGATCACAGCCATCTAGCTATAGGTTCGTAACAAAACTGAAGCTGAATGCTTACATTAGCCGGATGTAGTTGGAGAGGTTGACTCAATGTACCTTTAATGAAACCAAGTAAACAAGCCACACGACGAGAATGTCTGCCGCGCGCTTTGTCACATCACAGCATTTATCTTCGTTACATACGACCCACAGATAACGCTTGGCAAACAAATTGGCAATAGAAAACAAACTTTTTGGAAAAACAAGGTACACACTGAGTGAAACAAACTATTAAATAATATAAATCTTTTTTTTTTGGAAAGTAATCTTCCTTCCAGCAGACAGTGTGAATGGTTTGTCTTATTGCCAAGAGTTTGACAATATTTTTGCTCTCAGTTGTCGAGCGCTAAAGCAGATGTCACGCAAAATTCCATGATCTTGTGCATGATATAATTAAGGGTAACATTGAATGATGGATAATTTCATTGCATATTTTCGGAAAGTAGGGATTTCTTAAAATCTTATCGAGCAAAATGACCTCGTAAAAAAGTTGCCTTGTTTCACGGTCGAACCGTAAAAGGGGTTCATCGCATCTTCAAGTGCAAACCGCGTTTTTTTAAAACCCTTGGGTTAATTAGATCAAGCGTATTCTCTCATAAACGAATCACGAAAGCGGCAAATTCAAAAGCTTTCACGACAATACAACCCATAGTAAGGGCCTGATCACATGAGCCAGGGAAGCAATGCGCATGAACAGTCTGTTGCTCCGCTGTCCTGTTTCTCGCTTGGTTCATTCACCGGGCAGCCCGGCAAGGGCTGCCCGGTGATGCCGGGATCCCTTAGGGAGGCCCTTAGTTCTATTGTCAGTTTTTACGCCCTCCCATTATCCCCACCGATTTTTCAAAGTCCCCGTTCACACACACAAAATTTTAGCCCGCAATCGCCACCCTCTCTCAACATCTTTATACCCCTTCTCTATATGAAATGACCTTTTGGCCTTATTCATGTTCTCTCCATACAAATATTATAAAAAAGCGAATCACCACAACTTCATTTCAACACGCTGAAACTATACTATCCCTTTATAACCAAATTAGAACTTCCACAACTACCTCACGGCAACACCTAAAATCACAAAACAATTATTTTTTGTTACTTTATATAAAATTCTACGAGAAACAAGTTTCATTGACTAACAAACTATAGTCATTATCTTCACCAATTAATATCCAATATAACTTCACGCCTTCCCCTTCATGTATCCCCAACCCCTAAATATACAACGCTACTGCACTACTCACACGTCCCTGAGACACATAAAAAACTTCTCGCACGCCCCGTATACGACGCCCAAATGTACGCTCCCACAGCGTCTTGTTTTGTACACATTTCGTTCTCGTCGATGTATGACTGCGACATAAAACTTCTTTTTTGTTTCTTTTTTTCTTCTAAACTTAGATGCGGTCCTTTCAGATTCAACCCCAGAAAATTTTGCCAGCATTTGACAAATTAAAGGCAACTGAATATGGTCGATGAAGTTTGACACAGTGCGAATTCACTTTTTAAGTGACGTTTTCGGTTTGTTGTCATTCAGAAATTTTGCTACCTTGGCAACGTGACATAACGACTTCTCCTATCCATTGAACACATTTCATGAAAACAATTTTCCTGGAAAGTGATTCCTGTCTGCAGAAAATGCAAGGCTTCACTGAGAGTGATAGATAGCATAATTTAAAGCATCTTTACCATCTAATATCTTTTTTTGCCACCCAATTCGCCAGATTTAAGGTGCAATACTACCAGAAAAATACCAACGGTGAAGGAAAAACCAGGGCTGGAGAAGGTGAAGTTCTCTACATTGTCTCAAGACATCCTAGCAAAGCTGCGGCTAGAACTAAACAGTATGTAACCTGGGAGGACGCACTGCGTGACATTAAGGTCGAACTGCCCACGGATCAATGGGGAACTGGGCCCGAGTTAAAGGCCGAAGAGGCTGACCGACTGACGTTTGGTTGCTGCGAATGCTGCCATGGAAACACATGCCGTGGTTTCTCTGAAGCGATGTGCGGGGCTTTTCCACAACATTCAACGGGGAATCAGTTTTTCACTCCAACCATGTTTTCAGCATATCACAGGGAAGGTTACCGTGCAAGTATGGAAGCTAAAGTAGAGGAGTTTCTGAATGAAGAATCCAACTCTTCCCAATCAACGGCATTCATAGTCTAATTTTTGTTGTTGTTGTTTTTCTAGTAATACACGTATTGCTGGTTTTCATTGACATTATGCCATTCAAAAAAAAAAAACCGTTGACGGACTAGGTCCAGAATCCAGGAAACGAAAGGAGGTAAATATGCAAAGGTGCTCGCAAAGATTTAAGTCAGTGCTTCATTTCACTTACGAGATATTCGAAGAATATGATTTATGGAGACGCCACGTTGGATGGGCACCAACATGACGACCAGAACCAACAGAAACGTCTGTAACTGAGTTAAGCTACGAAAGCGTGAATTCAACTCTCAAGGAACTCATAAAGATTAAAGCAATATTTTTTCTAATTCAATGATTGTTCAAATCAAAAATCCTCTAAAGTAAGTCACCTTTTTAATCTACATGACAGCTTTCTCGGCCGCCATGTAAATGCCGCGTCAAGTAAAAGCTGAGAAATTCAAGCCTACTGTATTACAAAACGAAGCGTCCTTATACGAAGTGAAAATTGTCTAAATATTAGTTTTAAGCTTCCCTAGCACTTCATGGAGGATCCATCTCTAGTTTTGACGTTTGACGACGCCATGTAAAAACCAGCATTGCATACGCCATAGTAGATTGTATACAACGGCTGCGGAGTGATGAAACTAGCATATTTACTGTTTGACCTGCGTGACAGCTAAACATTAATAGAACAATTCGCTGCAAGTGCTTTATTGACAAAAATTGTTTTGCTGACTCTACAAAGGAAACCTCAAAAAATCCCAAATCGATGTTCTTCAGTTCGGTAGTCTCCTTCACAGCTGTGTTTTATGGAAGTTTTGACAGAAGTCTTTTCGGGCAGTGTGGAGTCTTCGACGCAGGCTAATATTTATACCAATATTTAAAAACGAATGCTTTCCGTTACTTGCAATTAACGTAAATCACTGTGAGCGACCAATTCTCATCCTCGTGCTTGCCAAGCTGTAAAATTAAACCCTGGACTTGTGTAGAAATACATTTTTGTGTAGCTAAGCTAAGATCAATTCACTACCAGCAATTATTATATACAGACTCAGTGATCTTGGTGATTTAAGCAATGTAATTGGTTCGCTGTCTCGGACAATTCAACAATATTCACCTCCTAGCGAGTAGATAATGTGTGAGCTCGGTGTCTTCCCAATTTTTTTAGAGGACGATCTTTTAAAAGTCAACAAAATCCTAGGGTTGACTTTTTTTGAGGCACGAAAAGACTTGGAAGGATACAAAACGGCGTTTTTCCATTTCCTGTCGCCGCGTTTTGTGCTAGATGTATTGTCTATACAACCCCCGTTTATTCGCGTAGAAAAAGCTGTTTCGTGAACTCAGAGTTTCCTAAGAAGAAAATTTGACCCAAAATTTTCTTGTTAGGAAGTTTATTTATGAAAAACAAATTTGAAGGCAAATGTTTGCAAAAAATTCTACGTTTCAAGTAAACAGGACAAAGAATGGTACAGGAAGACGAGGTCTTACCTCGAGCAACCGAGCCGCCATTTTTTGTCAGCACTTCAAGCGAAGAACGACACAACAAACCCTTTTGGCTCTAAACTTGGCGAGTCGACCGAAAACATCAAAGCTCTACTTTTCTTCTCCATTTAAGCCATTACGTTGTTGTTTGCGAAGTGATAAACTTGTGAATTGCCAAGTTAGAAAATTCTGTAAAGATCTATTTTTAAACTCTCGCGTGATTTGATCCGTCAATCAAATCGTACTTTTTGATGGTTTCCTCTCTGATTTTCTTGAGATCATTTCGTGTCTATATACTAAAATAATTATTCTTTTCAATCTCGGTGAATAGTGGCTTTAGGAATATTTACCTTGCTGCTTCGCGCCTTGGTAAATATTTTCAGCCACTATTCACCTCGGTTTCAAAGAAAATAGCTAGGTTATACCAGATGGGCATTTTTTTATTTTTAAATTATTACTTCAGATATGGATAAATTCATATTCTTAAACACTAACCGCATAATTTTGTTCAAAGAAGATCCCTTTGTGCGCAGCTTGATATTTCAAATGTTCCTTGAAATTCAATTTTTTTAAACTGAATGCAAATAAACAACGCATGCGTCATCAACCCGATTGGTCGATCGCTAATATTTAAACAATGTTTTACGTAGACCGTATTTAGGACGATCTTTAAACCTCCACATATCCGTTTTAGTGTTTAGAGTTAAAACTGTTTTTATTTTCCTCATATTGGCTAAACTTCGTGAATCGCCCCAATGTGTTTTGTTTCAAGTTAATTTTGCAATTGTCCTTTACTGGAAAACGTTTCGACATTTCCCACACTCTCCTGCTAATTTCTTGTTTTTATGTTTCCTGGACGATTTTGACCGGTCTACCGAGGAAAACAGATTGGGTTCTAGAACAGTGGCAAGAAATCAAGTCTAGAAGCCTTTTTGATTTTCGAACTTTACTCACTTCAATTCCCCGCCTTATAAACAAATCAATAAAAATCGTAAAATTAAACCTCACCGTATTGCATTACAGTGTTGTAATTAGAATACAAATTTTCTTACCGCAGAAAAGAAAACAACAATTTCCTTTCAAGGCTAAGCATGGATTTTCTTCCCCTCTGACCCTAAACTTTTCAACAAACAACAAGAAGTCAAACAGGAAGACTCAAGCGAAATATCCCTTGGTTATTAATTAGCTTTTCGGGAATGCACATGCTTTGGATTTTAAAGCTTGTCTCGTGCAACCGAAGAAATATAATTATATCTGGTTGTAGAAAACTTTACAAACAAAGAAATAACCAGGTTGAGTTTGATCGTCCGGGTGAACGTAGTCCTGAATAGGACTTTTGTTGTTGACAGTGACTGACGTTTCGACAACCTGTGTGGTAGTCATCTTCAGAGTGGAGATGACTACCACAGATGACTACCACACAGGTTGTCGAAACGTCAGTCACTGTCAACAACAAAAGTCCTATTCAGGATTGACGATCAAACTAAACCTACTTTTTAGTGAAATGACTCCTGGGTTCAAACCTTTCACAAAGAAATAACTGGCATGACACAGCCAGCCATTTACTTTGCGGCTCACGGCTAAGTTCGTGACCTATTTTGACTTCCGCTCTTGACTAATTAGGTAATAATGCCCCCTCTCGCTCCCCCCCCCCCCCCCCCCCTCAATGCGGACGAACGGTCAATACAACAGGAACCCCAAAAACCATTCATACATTTGTCAAAATTTTATAACAAAAAGAAGAACAAATTGCAAAGTCTAATAGGCAGTCGTGTTCCAACCGAAAAAAGGAAAAATCAATAAACCTCACCGTATGGCATTACAGTGTTGTAATTAGAATACAACAAATATTTGTTGCAGGAACAAATATTTCTTGTGCATTCAGTAATGCCTTAGCAACTCGAGACAGGAAAATATAATGATTTAAAACATCCTTGGGCAGTCACTATAAAAAAGCGGCATCTTACGAGCCGTACTATTTCACATCAAGACCAAGGTTCAGAGTTGTTCTGAAGTCACTATGAAGACTACTGTGGTTATTGTATTCCTTCTACAGGTGTCATTAAGATTTGGTAAGTTTCTTTTATGAGAGTATTAAAAATTTCCTTACATGTTTTTCTGGATAATTCAAGAAGTACGTTGATCAATTTTATTAAGTCAAGTACATTACCCTTTCAGCCGTTTGAAATTCAGCGTTTTCTGATCATTATTTTCTAACCATTGAGCGTTTTCTAATAATTGCAATGGACCAAGGTTCATGGTAGTTATTTGTCATTTAAAGATTTACAAGACCGTACCAAAAGAAATGTATTGCAGAGTAATTTTTAGCATGTTCTTTTTCGTGATACACTGTCAAACAAAAATCGCCAACGTATGAGCGTATTATGAACGTAAAAGTTTGTATCGTAGATTTTTTTTGAAACAAATCCACGACAGTCGAGATACCCTGCGCTCGAGCGGATGCCGAAGCTATCCGCCCCTCTTTGATGAGAACGAGCCTATTCCAGACCAACGTCGTTCCCAGGGTTGGAAAGAGTAGGAGAGAACCCTGAGAACAGGGTTGGTTCCAGGCCCTCAGTCGATTGATAAGTGCGACTAAGGAAGACTACGACGACGAAGGAAATTGCAATTAAATGAAAGCCCGAGTCATGCAGGTGTTCGACGAGGAAACGTGAAGCAGCTAGCAGATATCGCTTACTTCTTACATCTCTTGTATGATTATAGCCTGAAAGAATGTCCACTATAATCGCCCTGATTTCTTTTAAAAGGTTTTTCTGAAACGGCTTGTGATCAACCGCTTGGAATGCAGAACGGTGCCATTCCGAACTCCGCCTTGACTGCTTCCAGTGAGGCAGGCGTTGCTCATAGTCCTAACAGAGGAAGACTAAATTATGCGACACCTGCACCTGCTGCTTAGTCGTCTGGAGGTGCTCATTATCTAAAAAACAGCTGGTTTCAAGTTGACTTTGGAAGTTGGACTAAAGTGACGAGGATTGCAACCCAAGGAAGAAAATATGCCTACCAGTGGGTGACACGATATCGTCTGTCTTATTCCTACGATGGGATATTCTTCAAAGACTACACGGAAGTAGCCTCTTATCCAAAGGTACTTTAGCATTAACATAAAAATAATCGAACCTTTCATCGGTTACCACCAATGCTGCGAAGATCTAGTGGTCGCTCTCGGGAGGTGGTCGCATGCGAGAATCGAACCGGGGGTCTTTTTTTTTCTTTTTATTTCAAGAAGAGATCCATACACATCTAACGTGAGGCAAGAAATTTTTGGGGGGGTTTATTTTTGCGGATTGGCAATTTTTTGTGTTTTGCGGGAACTTATTTTTCCGATTAGGACAGATTGGTTTTGCTTAGAATTAATTTTTGCGATTTTCAGAAAGTACCCATGTACCCAGCATTGATTATATTTTCGTTTTTATTGAGTACGTGCAATAGAAATACATATTTCAAGCAATAAACCAGTATCTAGTTGTTTCTGAGTGAGAGAGGCAAGTTGTGATTGCCATGACAGACACGATTTCGTAGTACTGTATTTTTGAGTCGTGAATTTAAGTTGGACAATATTTACTCTGGAGATAATTTTTGCGGAAAAAGTATGTCCGACAATTTTTATTTGCGGGAACTTAATTTTGTGGATCGCTGGAAAAACCACAAAAATCGCAAAAATAAGAACCCGCAAAAATTTCTTGCCACACGGTATTTTAAGAGAGGAAGAACTTCTACTTTTAAAAATTTCAAAGCATGGAATTCATAGCATGTATTTTCTAAGTTAGGATATGCATAGTTCCATGTTGTACTAAAATTTGCCCACGTACTGTTATTAATTAGTGAAGTGCATACATGCGAACACGGTTATCAAACTATCCATCCAGAAATGGGAACATTTAAAACCGTCGCCACAAAAAGTGGTCGTTTAAAGTGAATGGGACAACCTTATTCTGGGGAGAGGGGAAAGTCTAGCAAATTAATAACTATGATGTATAGTTTTATATCAAAAAGTCGTTGAACCTAAAAAAATTGTTTCTTGAACTTTTTGTTTTGAAATTGAAGGTCTTTTCCGGCAACTCGAACAGAAATGGAATTGTCACTCATGAGTTGACTAATCCTATCATTTGCCGCTACATTCGAATCCTTCCTACTGCATATTACGCCTGGGTGTCGCTTAGGGCTGAATTCTACGACTGCAAAACAGGTACGTAGGTACCCGGGGTCAGTCAGTGAAGTATATCACTGAAAGTAACTCCGACTCTCCTCCTTAATTACGCGTTAGTTTCGTGCACGCCGTTCAAAGGTCACTTCCTCAGTGCACAGGGAACCCATCTGGGCGCCCGTAGCCCAGCTGTAAACACAGATAGGAGGTTGTATTTTTCAGTAAGTGGTTGGAATGAAGTTGATAGGGTTTTGGGTCGTGTAAGTTGACATGAATAATAGTCGAACCCAGGTATGCGCCCTTAAGTCATGCACGAGCTTGCAAAGTAATGCGCGACATCAAGAGACCAGGGCTCCGTAAGTTTAACCCAAGATTAAGCCAAATATTAAGCATAGTTTCCTTGTCTACGAACTTGTAACTCAAGCTAACAAAATACTGATGAGTCTTTGAGATACAGTTATCTCTCAGTCTCTGAGATACAGTTATGATAACTCAAAATGTTTCTCTTAGCATGCACAGGAAGGTAAATACTTGGCTAGCGCAAATTGGCCTTTCAGGAACCGGGCCCAGGATTGTACTTTCCAGCTAGATAGATAGATAAGCTAGATATGTCTGTTAAGTTTTAACTGAGCCGAGAACACACTTAGTTGGTTGCTACAGTACTATAAGAGACGCTCGAATGGACATTAAGTTCAGAAAATTAAATGGTTAGTCAAGGTTTTTGCCTTAACCAGTGGTCAATTAAATAAAACTTTTACATGGTGTAATCTACAGGTGTAGCTGTTGCTTTCAGACTCTAAAACAATGGCTATAATTGTAAAATACACTTTAAAAGTTTTATTAAATTGATCCCAGTGTAAGTTCAAAGTTGTCTACCATCCTGATCACGGCCTACAGCCAAACCTGTATGAAGCTGTCACCATTGGGGAAAAGCTCTCGGGCCATTTGAAACAGGTTTGACAAACCTAAGAAATATTCAAGAACATAGATATGGTGAAAGAGCCAAATACCGTAAAATTCCGAAAATAAGCCCCGGGGCTTATATTTTTCAAAGGCCCTTTTTGAGGGGCTTATCTGCGGAGGGAAATTTGCGTTTCAAAATCGATGGGGCTAGCCTTATAAATGGAAGGAAATTTACCGTTTTTGCCTCGTTTTACTTGTGTATTTGAGGGCAATTTTCAAGTACAAGCCCCCCGGGGACCTCATATTTCGAGGGGCGATTTAACGGAGGGCTTTTTGCGTTACGAGTTTGGGGGGCTTATACATGGAGGGGCTTACTTTCAGAATTTTACGGTATCTATCCCCTGAAAGATTGAGCTCGTCTTGTCAAAATGACCCGTTTTGCTAGAAAATAGAAAAGAACTCGTAAGGAAAAGGTGACCGCGACCGTTTAATAGAGGGTGACCGCTAAATACAGGTTCGCTTACAGTAGAGGTTTTAGTGTATATCGTTTTGTTATCTAGTTGCTATTCATGTAACCGCTGTCCTGTTGTAGGTTTTCCCATCCCAGAGGTACCAACTTGCAGGCATCCGCTGGGGATGGAAAGTGGCCACGTCCCGAATTCCGCAATAACTGCTTCCACCAAACTGTCTTCAGCATTTGGTCCTGAGAATGCTAGACTTCATTACCAGGGTGAAGCTGGGCGAGTTGGGGCCTGGATACCCTTATATCAAGACCACAACCAATGGCTTCAGGTGGACTTCGGATCTGTGACACAAATCACGGGTATATCAACTCAAGGTTATTACAATGCCGACCACTGGGTTAAGAGTTATACCCTGCAATATAGTGACAATGGTTACAGTTTCAAGCCATATCAGCAAAGCGGGCATACCAAGGTACTGACTGGTTTTTTAGGTAGCATGTAATTGCGTTCGACGTTAGGAGAACGCAACCTAAACTTAACGCACGAGAAGCCTGGGCCCAGTAAATAAATCTCGCCTATTTTAAAGGAGGTTTCCACACTGCAAGTAAAAGCTCATGTTAGTCTAAGTGTCATGTTACGATAGTGTCTTCAATTTCTCGACGTCAATTCTTGCTGAATATTTTGCGTTATTTTTTCACATATCGTCATTCATTCACATTTTGGCCGACATCGTACTTCATCGTTCAAAGCGCATATACGTCGGCATCGCACACATGTACTTGATATAACTTCAAAATTAGCTTCATGTTGCAACTAAATTTGCTCACCCTTGAATAGTGAAAAAGTGAAATAGCTAAGCGAACCAGGTTTTGAATGAGGTCCAACAGTGTACATTGTATACTAAGTTACACTCCGTAACAACCATGAATTTTCTTTTTAAGACCTTTGACGGAAATGTGGATCGAATGAACGTTGTCAGTCATGTACTGAACCCGCCTATCAACGCAAGATATATAAGGGTTATCCCTGAGTCCTATTTTCTTTACGAAGCACTGCGGTTAGAGTTTTACGGCTGCAAAACAAGTAAGATATTTTAAAGCTGATCGTTTACTATTAGGAGATTATGAGACCTCTATTTTCGATCGAGCATTGAACGTACTTGTTCGATGCTCATATATGCTGCCCCAGTCATGGTCCCTAACGGACCTCTGCACTCTCCCCAGATTTCGATCGCCAAGTAGAATCAAGTCAAGAAGGTGGCTTTTGATACTAAGCTCTTGATGTTAGCCATCACGTGCACAGATAAAGAACGCGAACAGTCTTAAGGGATAATTGTTGCGGTGAATCAAAGTTGTTGTTTTTCTCCTTAAAAGCATCCCGCGATTTTCCGACTATTGCTTCTGAATATCGCTTTTTAACAGCTGCCAACCCCCCCCCCACCTCACCCCCACCCCAAAAGAGTAAATTTTGGACCAATAATTAACTACTCTCAGAACGAGAATTGACAAAGCCATATGAAACCGGAATCTTTGCATGCTAACTTACAAGATGATTTATAGATAACTAGTTGAATAGCAATCATAAAAAGAAAAATTATTTAGTTAGTACTTTAATAAGTTATTTACCTATATTTATACAAGATTTGCCCCTTCAGCAGGGCTGATATCAACGTGGGTCCTGATAAACTAAATTTAAATACATGAGAATATAACCTATATTATGTAAAGACAGATTCTTGAAAAATGTACTATACAGCAAAATAACAGAATAACTGTTCTTAGCATCTCTTTAAATTTTGGCAGAGACTTACACTGCTTTGCTGAGTCCGGAGGCCCATTGAAGGTCCTTGCTCCCCGATACATAATTGATTTTTCCTAAATCCAGTTCTCACTGCTGGAAGTACAACATTAAGTTCACTACTCATTTTATTTTCTTAAGCCAATGGAGGTTACTCGCAATTATGATGGGGGGGGGGGGGGGGAGAAGTTTAAAGAAGTACATGCTACCACCACACTAATAAACTTCTTATTATTTTCTGTAGAACGAGGTCCTATGGGCGCCATGAAGAAGGATACTGTGGGATTTGAGCTAACTTTAGGAAAAATGTGATTTTGGAAATTGCAGCAACAAAACTAGGATAAATATATTAAAGGGGCAAAGCTTGGTGAAACATTATTTAAAGTAGAACAAAGCCGTGGATGTGATATTGGTTTAGTATGGTAGTAACCATGCAATGCAATATCTATATCATGGAAGCCGTGAGATTAATATAGTATAAAGGGTCATGATTTATAAGGGGGGTATAACTAATTTCAGAGTTAGAAATAAAAGAGGATTTGCCGTATGTTTCGACTCAACTGCCTCAAGTTCTCTTGATACGTATGTGTTAGGCGGAACCGGGGGATGGGTTGAGGGATACTTCCTTATTCATGCTGGAGCGTACCGCCGCTCTAACAAAACAAAACCCGTCAGTACAGCTGATATATTGCTATGATAACTGGACTGGCTTTTCGGTCAAGAATGACATTTAGCCCTTTTGTGTCAAATGCTTATCAAGAGACATCATTTCATTACCTAATGAACTATAACGCTCCTACAGCGGCTGTCAGTCTCGCTTGCTTGGAGATTAGATCGAGAAAAGAGGAGGCGATTAATTCTACACGAAATAGGATTTACTCACTAAAGGTTTTTTCACTTCCTTCTTTATCGTCGTCAGTACTTTTTATTTGTTTCTGAATTGATTCAGGACGCGTGTTAGGGACGACCGGAAATACGTCTGCGGTCGCAGGCTTTACGCGTGGATCCCAGAGAAATTACAACATTGCCAGAGATCAAAGAAGTGATTTACATGGCATTTCAATCATCGCCGAAAATAAATCGGATGCTAATCACAAGACCCATATGCATACAATGAAAGTTTACAACACCCGACCATCGCAGTTTTGCTAAGGTGTTCTTATTTTTTTTTTTTTTTTTTTGACCACTCAGTAGTGTTCATTTGTTCCAAAGTAATCAAACGCTTTGAAGCGATGGAATTCGCGGACCGACACGTTTCGGAAAAGCGCTAGATTTAATCTTTCCTAAGCTTTCTTCGCAAAACATGCGTGGCTTCGATCACGCAACGATTCTCTGTCCCAGTTTCCACGGTCTCCGCACGGAACGCCTGGCACAATGATCCCCTTTTGTGTCCAAAATACGAAGAAAAACGCGTTGCAGATTATGAGTCTCGCTGCTTACGCAAGCGAGACTAAAAAGGTCTTCTAGTTTTAATATCTCCTTTCAAAATAAACTACGCAACTGAGTTTCACAACACAATGAGTGAGAGTAAGACAAACAATGAAAATTACCTCTCTCCTCCGACGAGATTCAATGACGCGTCATTGGATTTCTACTGCGCAAAGTCAGTGCAGGCGCGAAAACCGAAAGATTCTTCGCATCTTACCAAACAATTTAGGCGTTCGCACTCACATATTGCTGCTTTTCATTGACATTGTGCCATCCGAAAAAAAAGCAAAGGAAATGAAAGGAGGTGCTTCATTTCACATGCGAGATATTCGAAGAATATGATTTATGAAGACGCAATGTTTGATGGGCACCAACATGGCGACCAGAACCAACAGGAACATCTGTAACTGAGTTACGCTACGAAAGCGTGAATTCAGCTCTCAAGGAACTCATAAACGTTAAAGCAATATTTTTCTAATTCAGTGTTTGTTCAAATCAAAAATCCCCCAAAGTAAGTCACCTTTTTAATCTACATGACAGCGTTCCCGGCCGCCATGTAAATGCCGCGTCAAGTGAAAGCTAAGAATTCAAGCCTACTGTATTACAAAACGAAGTGTCCTTATACGAAGTGAAAATTGTCTAAATATTAGTTTTAAGATTCCCTAGCACTTCATGAAGGATCGATCTCTAGTTTTGAAGTTTGATGAAGTCATGGAAAAACCAGCATTGTATACGCCACAGTAGATTGTATATAACGGCTGCAGAGTGATGAAACTAGCATATTTACTGTTTGACCTGCGTGACAGTTAAACATTAATAGAACAATTCGCTGCAAGTGCTTTATTGACAAAAATTGTTTCGCTGACTCTACAAAGAAAACCTCAAAAAATCCCAATCGATGTTCTTCAGTTCGGTAGTCTTCTTCACAGCTGTGTTTTATGGAAGTTTCGACAGAAGTCTTTTCGGGCAGTGTGGAGTCTTCGACGCAAGCTAATATTTATACCAATATTTTAACAACTAATGCTTTCCGTTACTTGCAACTAACGTAAATCACTCTGAGCGACCAATTCTCATCCTCGTGCTTGAAAGCTGTAGAATTAAACCCTGGACTTGTGTAGAAATACATTTTTGAGTAGCTAAGCTAAGATCAATTCACTACCAGCAATTAGTATAAACACACTCAGTGATCTTGGTGATTTTAGCAATCTAATTGGTTCGCTATCTCGGACAATTCATTAATATTCACCTCCTAGCGAGTAGATAATGTGTGAGCTCGGTGTTTGTTCCATTGTTTTATAGAACGATCTTTTAAACATAATGCTAGGGTTGACTTTTTTTGAGGCACGAAAAGACTTGAAAGGATACAAAAAGGCGTTTTTCCATTTCCTGTCGCCGAGTTTTGTGCTAGATGGATTGTTTATACAACTCCCGTTTGTTCACGTAGTGAAAGCCGTTTCGTGAACTCAGAGTTTCCTAACAAGAAAATTTGGCCCAAAATCAAGGCTTATTTATGAAAAAAAAATTTGAAAGCAAATGTTTGCGAAAAATTTTACGTTTCAAGTAAACAGGACAAAGAATGGTACAGGAAGACGACGTCTTACCTCGAGCAACCGAGCCGCCATTTTTGTCAGCACTAATATTTAAACATTATGTTTTACGTAGACCGTATAGAGGACAATCTTTAAACCTTCACATATCTGTTTTAGTGTTTCGAGTTAAAACTGTCTTTTTTTTTCCTCATATTGGCTAAACTTCGTGAATCGCCCCAATGTGTTTTGTTTTAACTTAATTTTGCAATGGTCCTTCACTGCGGAAAACGTTTTGACATTCCCCACACTCTCCTGCCGTCTTGTTTTTACATTTACTGGACGATTTTGACCGGTCTACCCAGGAAAACAGATTGGGTTCTAGAACAGTGGCAAGAAATCAAGTCTAAAAGCCGTTCTGATTTTCGAACTTTACTCACTTCAATTCCCCGCCTTATAAACAAATCAATAAAAATCGTAAAATTGAACCTCATCGTATTGTATTACAATGTTGTAATTAGAATACAAATTTTCTTACGGCAGAAAAGAAAGCAACAATTTCCTTTTAAGGCCAAGCATGGATTTTCTCCCCATCTGAACCTTAACTTTTCAACAAACAACTTGAAGTCAAACAGGAAGACTCAAGCGAAATATCCCTTGGTTATTAATTAGCTTTTCGGGAATGCAAATGCTTTGTATTTTAAAGCTTGTCACGAAAACTTAACTCGTGTAATTGAAGAAATATAATTGTATCTGGTTGTAGAAAATTTTACAAACAAAAAAGTTAACTGGCATGACACAGACAGCCATTTAATTTGCAGCTCATGGCCAAGTTCGTGACCTTTTTTGACTTCCGCTCTAATTGGGTTTATCATAGTGGTAACATTGCCCCCTCCCTCCCTCCCTCCCTCCCTCCCTCCCTCCCTCCCTCCCTCCCTCATCCTCAATGCGGTCGTACGATCAATACAACAGGAACCCCCAAACCATAAATTCCATGGTCAAAATTTTATAATAACAAAAAGAACAACGAATTGCAACGTCTTAGAGGCAGTCGTGTTCCACCCAAAAAAAGAAAAAAGAATTATTTTCAGAAGGTGTTTCCTTTCTTCTGCCTGCAACAAATATTTTTTGTGCATTCAGTAATACCTTAGCAACTCGAGACAGGAAAATATAATGATTTAAAACATCCTTGGGCAGTCACCATAAAAAGCGGTATCTTACGAGCCGTAGTACTTCACATCAAGCACCAAGGTTCAGAGTTGTTCTGGAGTCAGTATGAAGACTACTGTGGCGATTATATTTCTTCTACAAGTGTCATTAAGATTTGGTAAGTTTCTTTCATGAGAGTATTGCATATTTCTTTAAATGTTCTTCGGGATAATTCAATAAGTACGTTGATCAGTTTTAATGAGTCGAGTAGATTGCATTTTCAGCCATTTGAAATTCAGCGTTTTCTATCACATAGTATAATGGACCAAGGTTCATGGTAGTTATTTAGGATTTACAAGATTTAGAAAACCGTGCCAAAAGAAATGTCTTGCCGAGTAATTTTTAGCATGTTCTTTTTCGTGATACGCTGTCAAACAAACATCGCAAACTTATGAGCGTATTATAAACGTAAAAGGCTGTATGGTAGAAATTTTTTCAAACAAATCCAGGACGGTCGAGATACCTTGCGCGCGAGCGGATCCGAAGCTATCCGCCCCTCTTTGATGAGAATGAGCCTATTCCAGACCAACGTCGTTCCCAGCGTTGGAAAGAGTGGGAAAGAACCCTGAGAACGGGGTTCGTTCCACGCCCTCAGTCGATAGATAAGTGCGACTAAGGAAGACTACGACAACGAAGGAAGTTTCAATTAAATGAAAGCCTGAGTCATGCAGGTGTTCGACGAGGAAATGCGAAACAGCTAGCTGATATCGCTTGCTCCTTCTATCTCTTGTATGATTAAAAAGGCTGTGTTACGGCAGTCCAGTTCGTTTTGTTTAATTTTGCCAATTATTCGCCCTCAATCGGTATGGAACTTAAAGTAAGCAAGGAAATTACATGTAAATGACAAAATCAGAGATCTGTGACAAACAAATATGTCTCCTGAGCATTATTTTTGAAGTTGCAAGCAGCAGGGACCAACTCTGAAAAACTGTTAGGCTGAACAGTTTTCAAAAACCTTAATTTCAATCCGTTTCAATCTTCGTCAGTTTTGCCCATCCGTGGCATCTGTTGTTTTTGTTATGTTATTTTAACCTTCCTTTAAAGTTTTAAGCGGTTATTTTTATGTTTCTCTTAATTGAACGGGCATTTTGTAACACCCTAATTTGGCTGAATTTCGTGACACAGCTCCTTTAAAGCCTGAAAGAATGTCCACTATAATCGCCCTGATTTCTTTTAAAAGGTTTTTCTGAAACGGCTTGTGATCAACCGCTTGGAATGCAGAACGGTGGCATTCCGGACTCCGCATTAACTGCTTCCAGTGAGGCAGCTGCTGCCCATAGTCCTAACAGAGGAAGATTAAATTATGCGACACCACCCGCTGCTTGGTCGTCTGGAGGTGCTCATTATCTAAAAAACAGCTGGTTTCAAGTTGACTTTGGAAGTTGGACTAAAGTGACGAGGATTGCAACCCAAGGAAGAAAATATGCCTACGAGTGGGTGACACGATATCGTGTGTCTTATTCCTACGATGGGATATTCTTTAAAGACTACACGGAAGGAGCCTCTTATCAAAAGGTGCTTTAGCATAAATATAAAAATAATCGAACCTTCCATCGGTGACCACCAATGCTGAGAAGATCTAGTGGTCGCTCGCGAGCGGTGGTCGCATGAGAGAATCGAACCAAAGAGGTCTTTTTTTTTTTTCTTTTTATTTCAAGAAGAGGTCCGTACACATCTACCGTGTGGCACAAAGTTTTTGCTGGGGTTTATTTTTGCGGATTGGCAATTTTTTGTGTTTCGCGGGAACTTATTTTTCGGATTAGGACAGACTGGCTTTGCTTGGAATTAATTTTTGCGATTTTCAGAAACTGCCCAGTACCCAGCATTGATTATATTTTCGTATTTATTGAGTACTATACGTGCAATAGAAATACATATTTTCAAGCAATAAACTAGTATTTCGTTGTTTCTGAATGAAAGAGACAATGCAAGTTGTGATTGAACAGACACGATTTCGTAGTACTGTATTTTTAATCTGGAGTTAATTTTTGCGGGAAAAGTAGGTTCGACAATTTTTATTCGCGGGAACTTATTTTTGCGGATCGCTGGAAAAACCGCAAAAATCGCAAAAATTAGAACCCGTAAAAATTTCTCGCCACAAGGTACTTCAAGAGAGGAAGAATGTCTACTTTTAAAAATTTCAAAGAATTTATTGCACGTATTTTCTAAGTTAGGATATGCATAGTTCCATGTTGTACTAAAATTTGCCCACGTATTGTTATTAGTGAAGTGTATACATGCGAACACGCTTATCAAACTATGCATCGAAAAAAAGGGAAAATTTAAAACCGTCGCCACAAAAAGTGGTCGTTTAAAGTGAATGGAAAATCCTTATTCTGTGGAGGGGATAGTCAAGCAAATTAATAACTATGATGTATAGTTGTATATCAAAAAGTCGTTGAACCTAAAACAAGTGTTTTATAAACTTTTTGTTTTGAAATTGAAGGTCTTTTCCGGCAACTCGGACCGAAATGGAATTGTCACTCATGAGTTGATGAATCCTATCATTTGCCGCTACATTCGAATCCTTCCTACTGCATATCACACCTGGGTGTCGCTTAGGGCTGAATTCTACGGCTGCAAAACAGGTACGTAGGTACCCGTTATCAGTCAGTGAAGTATATCGCTGAAGATAACTCCTACTCTCCTCCTTATTTATGCGTTAGTTGCGTGCACGCCGTTCGAAAGTCACATCCTCAGTGCACAGGGAACCCATCTGGGCACCTGTAGCCCAGCTGTAAACACAGATGGGAAGTTCTAATTTTCAGTAAGTGGTTGGAATAAAATTGATAGAACTTTGGATCGTGTAACTTGACATGAACAATAGTCGAATCCAGGTATGCGCCCTTAAGTCATGCACGAGCTTTCAAAGTAATGTGCGACATCAAGGGACCAGTAAGTTTAACCCAAGATTAAGCCAAATTTTACGCACGGTCTTCTTGTCTACGAACTTGTAACTCAAGCTAACAAAATACTGATAAGTTCTCGCCCTGAGATACAGTTATGATAACACAAAATATTTCTCTAAGCATGCACAGGAAGGCAAATACTTGGTTAGCGCAAATCGGCCTTTCAGGAACCGGGCCCAAGATTGTACTTTCTATCAAAAGCTGGATATGTCTGTTAAGTTTTAACTGAACCAAGAATACACTTAGCTGGTTGCCACAGTACTATAAGAGACGCTCGAATGGACATTAAGTTCAGAAAATTAACTGGTTAGTCCAGGTTTTCACCTTAACCAGGGGTCAATTTAATAAAACTTTTACATAGTGTAATTTACAAGTGTAGCTGTTGTTTTCAGACTCTAAAACAATAGCTACAATTGTAAAATACACTTTAAATTTTTTACTAAATTGACCCCAGCATAACTTCAAAGTTGTGTACCATCCTGATCAAGGCTTACAGTCAAACCTGTATTAAGCTGTCACCATTGGGGAAATAGCCTCCCACGCAGACGTTCTTACGGGTTTGTCGCGCAATCATTCCTCTCCCACGTGGGGTAGGAAAGCGTGACGAACCCCTACGAATGTTTGCGTGGGAGGCTATTGGGGAAAAGTTCTCGGGCCATTTAAAACAGGTTTGACAAACCTAAGAACATTCAAGAACATAAATATGGTGAAAGTGCGAAATATCTATCCCCTGAAAGATTGAGCTCGTCTTGTCAAAATGACCCGTTTTGCGAGAAAATAGAAAAGAACTCGTAAGGAAAAGGTGACCGCGACCGTTTAATAGAGGATGCAGTTAAATACCGGTTCGCTTACAGTAGAGGTTTTTCTGTATATTGTTTTGTTATCTAGTTGCTATTCATGTAACCGCTGTCCTGTTGTAGGTTTTCCCATCCCAGAGCTACCAACTTGCAGGCATCCGCTAGGGATGGAAAGTGGCCACATCCCGAATTCAGCGATAACGGCTTCCTCCAAACTGTCAATAGTATATGGTCCTGAGAATGCCAGACTTCATTACCAGGGTGAAGCTGGGCGAGTTGGGGCCTGGATACCCTTATATCAAGACCACAACCAATGGCTTCAGGTGGACTTCGGATCTGTGACACAAATCACGGGTATATCAACTCAAGGTTATTACAATGCCGACCACTGGGTTAAGAGTTATACCCTGCAATATAGTGACAATGGTTACAGTTTCAAGCCATATCAGCAAAGCGGGCATACCAAGGTACTGACTGGTTTTGAGGTAACATGTAATTGCGTTCGACGTTAGGAGAACGCAACCTAAACTCAACGCACGAGAAGCCTGTGCCCCGTGAATAAGTCTCACCTATTTTAAGGGAGATTTCCAGGCTGCAAGTAAAAGCCCCGGTCAGTCTAAGTGTCATGTTACGAAAGTGTCTTAAATTTCCCGAGGTCAATTCTTGCTGAATATTTTGCGTTATTTTTTCACATGTCGTCATTCATTCACATTTTGGCCGACATCGTGCTTCATTGTTCAAAGCGCATGTGCGTCGGCATCGCACACATGTACTTGATTTAACTTAAAAATTAGCTTCATGCTGCAACTAAATTTGCTCACCCTTGAATATTGAAAAAGTGAAATAGCTAAGCGAACCAGGTTTTGAGTTAGGTCGAATAGCGTACATAGTATACTAAGATACACTCCCTAACAACCATTAACTTTCTTTTTAAGACCTTTGATGGAAATGTGGATCGAATGAACGTTGTCAGTCATGTACTGAACCCGCCTATCAACGCAAGATATATAAGGGTCATCCCTGAGTCCTATTATCTTTATGAAGCACTGCGGTTAGAGTTTTACGGCTGCAAAACAAGTAAGATATTGGTTGATTGTTTACTCTTAAGAGATTATGAGACCTCTATTTTCGATCGAGCATTGAACGTACCGATGTTCATATATACTGCCCCAATCATTGTCCCCAACGGACATCTGCACTCTCCCCAGACTTCAATCGCCAACTAAAGTAGAATCAAGAAGGTAGCGTTTGATACTAAGCGCTTTATGTTAGCTATCAATCGGTTTCTAATAGCCCCCCCCCCCCCCCAAAAAAAAAAAAAACACGAGGAAATTTTGGACCAATAATTAACTAGTCTCAAAAAGAGAATTGACTTAGCCATATGGAACCGGAATTGCTGCATGCTAACTCACAGGATGATTTAATAGATAACCAGTTGAATAACAATAATAAAAAACATTTATTTAGTTACTTACTTTTATAATTTATTACCTATATTTATGCAGGATGTGTCCCTTCAGCAGGGCTGATATCAACATGGGTTCTGATAAACTAAAATTAAATACATGAGAATATCACCTACAGTGTGTACGGTGTTTTGCGTTTTCCAGCACGAAAATTAGGAATGACCAAACGAAATGGTATTAATAAAAAACACTTTACAGAGACTGTTTTGGACACGAAGTTTTACACCACATGATCTTCTCATAGAAAAGTACGAGCTCTTTTCGCGTTTTTTAGAGTACCTTGCGAAAACAGAAAGATTTTGCAATAGTGCTATAACGCGTGCGCATTGTTACCTTTTGTCCTGTTGTTCAGAGATGGAAGGTTTAGAAAATTCGCAAAGTATTTTGTCGTTGTCAGAAGAGTTCGAAGAAGACCGGGATGGCTCTTCTCTTAGTAGCCAAGACGTAAGGAGTGTTTATCTCGTGACATACAGTCAAGCCGATATGGACAAATTTGCCAGACGGGAAGATTTTGCAAGTGCAGTAGTAGAATCGTTTTCTCAAGGACGTGCCAAAGTAAAGCACTGGTCATGTTGTTTGGAAGAACACAAGCATGGAGGATTACACTTTCATCTAGCTATAAAACTAGACCGAAATCAACGTTGGATATCATCGAAAACATATCTACTTGATGTGTACGGAATAAGCGTTCACTATTCAAATCGGCATTATAATTATTATAGTGCGTGGAAGTATGTTACGAAGTCCGACGCATGCTACATCGAGAGTGAAGGACATCCCCGTCTAGATGACACGGAGCCACAGACAAGCTCTGCAAGCCGTTCGAGACGTCAACGTCGGAAAAGAAGTCGTGGAAATACTACTAACTCGGAAATATCAAGCGCGGACGACGAGGAGGAAGATAGCGACGGGAAGTCCACCGCTAAGGGGAGGAAAAAAAGGAGGAGACTTACCGCCTATGAGGTGGGAGAAATAATTGTTCAAAGAAATGTCACAACTCTTACAGAACTTCAAGCCTTAGCATTTGAACAAAAAAAAGAAGGGAAGACGGATTTGGCGGAATTTTTAGTTAACCGCAACCCAAAGGTTGTCGCCGATGTATTACAAACTGCTTGGGAGATCGAGAATGCGCCCAAGAAGTTGGCACGGTCGCGCAAAAGTCGCATGGACCTTCTAGAGGATGCTAAAACTGGCTCCTGTGTAACAGGTTGTAATGGTGAGTGGTTAACGTGTGCGCAACAAATTTTACACAACAACGGCATTTCTCTGGAATTTTTCCGCACTGCTGTGAAGGATTTACTGGTCAACGGGCGTGGAAAGTACAAAAATATTATGTTAACAGGTCCAGCAAATTGCGGGAAAACATTTTTATTGAACCCACTGACAACTATCTAAGACACATTCAGCAACCCTGCAACAGGAACCTTTGCTTGGGTTGGGGTTGACAAAGCAGAATGCATTTTCCTCAACGACTTCCGCTGGTCTCCTCAATTGATCCCATGGCATGATTTCTTGCTTCTACTAGAGGGTCAAACTGTACATCTACCCGCCCCGAAGACCCATTTCTCTAAGGACATTACTGTGAAGTCCGATACACCGATTTTTTGTACTAGTAAGTATCCAATTCTCTTTCTCAAAAATGGCGTGCTAGATCAACGAGAGACTGAGATGATGAAAGTACGGTGGAACTTGTTTGAGTTGAGTTACGTAATCCCTCGGGAATCGCAGCGCGTGATCTCATCTTGTGGGAAATGTTTCTCCGATCTGATACTAGGTTAAACTTTCAGGGTTAGACAAACTTTGTTCGTAAAAATCGGTTAACTTTTTAGGACAATAGCATACATAGAATAATATCACGATTAACAGAACATTGAAACGGTTAACACAATTTCACTGAAATAAGTGAATGACCTTCTAATTCTTTTATATAGAAGACGTTGTTATTCGTTGTTAATCGTTGCCAATTTTCATAGGGTCTTTCAAATGTCCTGTTAATCGTTCCATATCATAGATCTTCTGAACAGAAAGAGGTTAGGAGGCCACTGTCGCAACATTTATTATCTGTTTGTTTCTAAATAACGAATCTATGTTGTAATTTTTTTCGGTCTAATGTAAATATGAAGCACAGGAAAATAGCGGCAGTGTTACACGTCACGCGATAGTGCATGTTGTCACGTTGTTGCGCGTGACATTATAGTTTTTGCACTCGCTACAATGTCTAAAAGAAAGTACACATTTCAATTTGTAAAGTAAACATTCGAGTTGAGTTAATATTTAATCCTCTGTCCATGTGATTGTTTTATCAATTGTAAGCGGTTATTCATAGACTCGATTGTCTTATCAATTTCTGCGATAGAAAAATTATTTAACGTTGTTGTCACGCGGTCTGAAAATTCACGGAATGTTTCATGTGTTATGTTTTGTTTCAGTGCTTGCTGCCTCAGCTTCTCTCTCATGGAATGAAATAAATTTTCAATGGGATTGACGTCCGGACTGCGGGGAGGAATCTTCAGTTGCTTTGCTTTTAAGGCGTTCAGAGCTCGGCGTACACTCCCAGAATTTTGCACCGGGTCATTATCTTGTACAAAAATACGTCGGCCTTTTTTCCCCGCTTTCCGAAACATCTCAGGAAACTTCTCCCTTACAAATGCAGCAAAGGTTGGCCAGTCGAAGTATTCGTACGGATGACACATTAACACTCCCTTTCCGTAGCTTATGGCAACCATCAACTTCAGTACCTTTCCCCCACTCCCCTCTTTTGAACCTTTCGCGGTACAACCCAGGCTCAGTCCTTCGCACTTCTTTCGCCATATACGCCCCTTAGGTGCTCTCGCTTGATCTGCGGGATTGCGTTTATAAAACAGACTTACACCATCGAGGTAAAAAGCCACTTTCGAAATCCACACATCCGCAGAATAGTTGCCCTGTACTTGCTTTGCGAATATCCTGCGTTTCCTCTGATCTTTTTTAGTCATCAGGCCCTTTTTGCGTGCTTGTAGATAGTAATAGCCGTTTTCGTTCAAACATCGCCGTACAGTTCGATCGCTTACCTTCTTCTTACTCAACCCGGCTCTCTGCATTAACCTTTTCGCGCAGAAATTTCCTTCCTCTTCCCTTAAAACAGGAATACACCGCAGTAGACGTCTTTCATCTCGCGTAGTCAGTTTTTTCGGCCGCCCACCTGGATGTTTTACAGGCGTTCGTGTACAATGTTTCCGCCCTCCTATTTTTGTTTCCTTCAACCTATAGATGGTAGCCGCTGAAACTCCTGTTTTGCTGCTAATATCCTTAACGGAGACATTCTTATCATGTACTAAATATGCAATGTATGCCCGTTCCTCGGCGCTTAAAGCGCGCGTGAAAACCATGGTCAGCCAACAAATTCAAGAGCGTTCACGACTGACGATTTGAATACAATGCAACCTACAAAAGACTTTTTTAGTGATTAACTTCTGTGAAGTCACTAATTTCTCATCAATTATCTCATTAACTGTAAAATGTACCTAATACATAAAGGAGAGGCTTATATAACCACGCTACATGCGTCAAATCCACAACTTCAGTCAAATACAATCCCGGACAAAACTACTTGAGAATTTTTACCCCTCCTTGCACACTATGTAACACAACAACACTATTTCAAAAACAACTGATTTGCGGTACCAAATTCCCCTTCCCCCAGGTCAATGTTGTTTCCTACAAATGTTTAAGGATCAGGGTTGCTTTAGAACACACAACAACATTGCTTCCAAGGGGAGGGGGGAAGGGAGGACGCGGTACAGCGAGAATGTTAGGAAAAATGGTCTGAGAATGTGACATTTTCTCAACAGTTTTGTCCAAGATTGTATGTGAAAAGGCAGATACTAGGAAAATGTACTACACAGCAAAATTACAAAATAACAGACCTCAGCATCTCTTTAAATTTTGGCAAAGACTTACACTGCTTTGCTGAGTCCGGAAGCCCATTGTAGGCCCTTGCTCCCCTATACATAACTGATTTTTTCCTAAATCCAGTTCTCACTGCTGGAAGTACAACATTAAGTTCGCTACTTATTTTATTTTCTTAAGCTAATGGAGGTTACTCGCAATGGAGTGCTTGGACCCAATGTACTTCAAGTTGTGGAATTGGTGAACATTCGCGAACGCGCACCTGCACTAATCCTGCCCCAGGTCCCGGCGGGGCGGACTGCTCAGGCCTGGGTCCAAACAAAGATACTCAGCAGTGCAGCAACAACAATTGCCCAGGTAAATAAGTTTGAAATAATAAACAAAGAATGAACGGTACCGCAATCAAGATCGTGAAGGATCTTCTTTCACTAAATACCGTCAGACAAAAGGATGAAAAACCGCATACCACAGGGCTACATGATACCGCAATACTACACAGTAAAATTAAAATTACCGACATATCGCTAGAGAGAAAACTCAATACCGCAATACCGTAAACCCCAATGTCCCCCTTAGCAAGTGACAATTAAGGAATTAGGAATGCATAAACCCTTTATGCGAATTTTTATGAACAAGGGAACAAGCTTGAGCGGTGGTTGACAAAATACAGTGACCTCTATAAGAATCCTCCCTCCCGTGTTGAGTACCTCTCATTGTACAAGCCCATGTATTAAAATGCGGGATAGGTGAAGGAATAGGATAGCCGATTTCTTTCGCATGACGTCACGGAGGCCATATTGGTCTTACAAACCAATAAAACAGAGGCTAGGTTGTTGTTGTTGTTGTTGTTGTTGTTGTTGTTCAAACAAATCCTGGGGAGGGTCTACTCTTTTTTTGTGTGTAAATGTTGTTCCAATAAATTTGACTTGCCACCAATCATCACGCGCCTCTGCCGCCCAAATAAAGCAATAACACTCACCCGGCTAATCCCGCCAGCTACGCAGGCTAAGAAAAAATCGCCTTAATTTATTCCGTTAAAATTTGGAAAATAACAAAAACAAAATAGACATATTAAATTCTGCTAGCAGAACACTGCAATGTTGATCGTACTACGTGAAAATTAACTCTGCAAGATATCAACACGACACCGAAAGAACTCAAAACAGAGCGGGATTGTGACCATAGACAGCTGTTACGCCCTCTTTGAGGCGAAACAGCTGTCTATGGCTACGTTCTTTGACATATTCGTTTGCGGCCCTTTGCAGTCCTTTGTGGTTAATGTTTGTAATAAAAAAAATATTGTACACCGTCAAGGAGCTAAAGACATAAAGTGTGCGCAGCACCTAAATTTGTTTTCCTTTGCTGCCTTTCATAACAAGTCTTCATAACTATACCCTCTATCAACTTTAGTTTGAGATGTTGGGTCATAAAGGAAAATGAGCGTTTTTTTCTTTCATCGCGAACAAAAGAATCATACCTTATCACCTAAACTCTGCAATGAAACTGAGAAATTGTTAGAATGTAAGGCATCCTTCAAGTTTAACCCAAGCTTCAAAACTATTATGTAACATGGAAACGTGGCTGCTAAACTCGCCTTAAAAAGGAAGGCCAAACCATAGGAATATGGTGTCCTCAGTCTTGCAGTCAGATGATAATTTTTATCATTATTGTTATAATCTTTTCATTACAGTAAACGGTGGTTACTCAGATTGGGGACCATACAGCCAGTGTTCAAAAACATGTGGCGGAGGCGAGCAAAAGAGAACAAGGACTTGCACCAATCCCCCTCCGGCTTATGGCGGAAAAGACTGCAGCACTCTTGGAGCCTCGTTTTCTACAAGAAAATGCAACATTGACCCATGCCCAAGTAAGATAAATTATTTGTTTACCGCAGAGAAATATATGTCTAGCAGAACCTCGGTAGCAAAGGAACAGGGCCAACAAAATCAAAAAAGGGGGTGTCCGACAAATTTAACTATTTATAACGCTTCACCTCAGCAGGGAAAGAATAATCAAATAAATGGGTTTACGGAGAAAGGGAACACACGAATTAGTACTATTTAGACCTATTAAGAATTCCCAGCTTTCTTTGGAGAGCCCTGTTTCTTTTTATCTGGCAGTTCAGTCCAGGGCGAACACTTAAGGGAAGTATGGGTGGGTGCCGCCAAGGCTTCAAACCCCAGGCTTCTAGTACGACAAATAACGTGCATTTCGCTACTCTGTTTATGAAAGAGGCCTTGTTTTATGACCAGTCTGATTCGTCTCGAGAGGCCACTAAGTAGTATAACTATATCTTGTTCAAAACTAGGAACCCACCAAACCATTAGCCCTAACTCTCTCCACGGAACTCTCCCCGCCCCATTACGAGTTCAGTAAGCCCCGACTATTCATAGCCAACTAAAGTATCTCTCGTTTCAGTTAATGGTGGTTATTCAGCTTGGGGACCGTACAGTCAGTGTTCGAAGACATGTGGTGGGGGCGAGCAGAAGAGAACAAGGACTTGCACCGATCCCCCGCCACAACACGGTGGCGATGACTGCAGTCGTTTGGGATCTGCTTTTTCTACCAGAGAATGCAATACCCAAGCATGTCCTAGTTAGTCAATCTCAGACTGCTTCTAATTGCATTGTAAACTTTTTTCAGACCTACATTGTATTTGTTCTTAGGGGTCAAAGAGTGTAAAACTGTTGTTAGCTAGATATTTACTTACAGGAAAGTGTAAGAATAATTGGTGACACCAAAAGATTCCATTCAGCGCCTGGCCTCCTTCCAGTATACTTCCCCCCCCCCCCCCCCCGTGCGCTCCCATCCCCCCTCCTTGAATGTGTTTCTGTTAATAAGCGCCCCTATTCTAAATGGCAACCTCGTCTTTAATAAGCAGCCCAATTCGTTTTCAGTGATGATGACACATTTTTTCGTTAGTAACAATAATAATAATAATAATTACTTTAATAATCATAATAATGATAATAATAATAATAATAATAAAATAAGCGCCCTGTTTGGAATAAGCACCCTCTATGAATACTGAAATAAGCCTCCCAGCCCCCCCCCACCCCCCCCCAACCCCTCCCCCATCCTGACGAGCGCTAAATCGAACAATATGATATAAAGTTAATTCATTTTTATTGTCAATTAGAAACTTGGAAAGCCGTGGGATGCTATCAGAACACAGGGCGAGCCTTGGCTGATATCTTAAGAGGTGTAAACGGCAAACGCACAGTTTCGAAAAAATTAAATGTATGCAGAAAAATGGCCGATGCGAAAGGAATCACTGTGTTCGGTCTGGACGATAAGCAGTGCTGGACTGGCCAAAATGCGGCAGACACTTTCAACAAGTATGGCAATTCAGGGCAGTGTTATACAAACAAGGGAGGAAAAAGTATGGGCTACTTTGCATCCGAATCAATGTCCGTTTACAAAAAGAACGACAAAGGTAAATTTAAGTTATCAATAAAATCTAATAACTTTTGTTCCTTATAAAATACAAAGCTCTAAATGATAGCTTCGCTTTTTTATCGTGTATAGTCAATATTTGCCTAGTCCCTCTAAGGCTTTTTCCCAGGCCCTCTCGGTCAATTGACTGTGCTCGGGCCGCGTGACCCGAAACGCATTGGCCGCGCGAAATAATGAGGCCTAGGGACTAGGCAAAGTCGATGTGACTTTATCACTTGCGACTCTTGTTGCCTTGCTGTTCTTCCTCAGGAGTTAAAGCCGAGTTGTAACCTATAGTGAGAGACAATAATGTACAGTAAACCGTCATTTAGTTAACGATTAAAATCTTCTTTCAGTATCAGGTTTAAAATACTCAACCTATGACATCTACAATCTGCTATCAAACATTAGATCAAATTTGTCTTTGCGCACTCATCGACGGTCGAAAAGACTTTAAGAAGACGCTTTTAAGAAAACAAAGGTCACAGGTCACAAAGCGCGGGTCACTGCTCTATTGATAAATAACTGAGATAAGCAGTTTCCCGTTAAGGTAAAATTCTATTTTGGATTGTGATTAGGGCTAGAAGACAACCTTAGTGTTGTTTATTTACCGTAGCACGCTGATCTGTACACTAACTTGACTCGTGACCTGTGACTTGTGACCTGGAATTTGTTCCTGCCACTGATTTAAGGTTTCCGGGCCGGTAAATTGACAATTTGAAAGTCTTTGTCCTTTCTCTTCAAGGTTCGTGGGAAAAGATTGGCTGCTACAGCAATAAATCCCCTACAAATGCATTACCAGATTCTTTTGGCGACATTAAAAGCGGGTCCAATCCCGACGCAAGTTATGACTTCTGCAAAGGGAAAGCTGAATCCCTCGGCTACAAGATATTTGGAGTAGACGATAAGAATTGCCTGTATGGAGACAACGCCGAGACGAATTACAACAAGTATGGTACTTCCAAATTGTGTGTTTTCAGTAAGGCTAAAACAGGCCATGCCACGGGAAAAAGCAGTTATGGGAATATGTTTGTCTACAAGCAAGAGTAATGAGGTAAGTGGACGCTTATTGCTAACGATCGTTCATTATCGAGGCAGTAAATCATTCCAGTGTAATTAAGCAAAAAGCTCCAAAATTATGTCTAGAAGTAAAAATAATCGTAATCATGGGCAATTTGTTGGTTTATGATTATCCGAGCTAGATTTCGTAAGTCTACAAGGTCTGACATCAGTGAAGTCCTTTTGCGTCCTTTGCTATCTTTTAGGGTGGATTTCCACTGTCGCGTAATTTTTACGAGGCGATGAATAAAAGGTCGTGCGTAAAATAAAAGTTTGGAACACTTGGATAAGTGACGACAAAAGAAAGGAAAAAAAAGCAAATTAAATTATTTTTTTTAGTGTGAACAGCGTCACGCCCGAAATAATTAGATGCGCTTTTTTTGGATGCGTGCTGGAGAAACGCGCGGATCATAAATTATTAAATCCAGCAGCAACTGCAGAAACCTAGTCGAATTGTAAACTGGAATTTATCCGCATACACTACATTCTTAATATATTGAACTTTCCAGAAAGGGTGGGGAATTAAACTAACTGTGAATCTGAAACGGGAAGTAACAGCGTTTAATTTTAAGGGAGTGATTGTGCAGGTCATTTGACAACTCTACGACAATTGTCCATGGCCTATACTGTTATCCCCTCTTTGAACTCTGCTCTTATCGACCATAGAAATGACGTCAAAATGTTCGAAACTTTCCTAGTCCCTGGGGCCTCATTAATATTCCGCGCGGTCAATGCTTTTCGGGTCACGTGGTACAAGCGAAGAAGTAAAGCCGTTTCCCGCGCGTTCTCCTCGGATACGTCACCGAAATGTATTGACCGAGAAGGCCTAGGAAATAGCCGTACAGGGATTAGGCAAGTGTGCAACCACGAGCTGCAAGCAAGTGGTTTCACCGCAAATTTTGAACATTTTGGCGTCATTTCTATATTGTCAATACGTTTATATACAACGGACCATGTTTGTCATTTTTTTTTTCACAATAACATTGACACTTTTCATTGAGGTCCATTTCCGTTGAAGTTTTTTGAAAAAAAGCGGGCCCGGGAGGAAGAAAAAATAAATTGCGCCATCATCTCGTCATTTCCATCGCTTTTACACTTATCGATCACTGCTTTCAACCAGTCAGCGCGCGAAAATTGCCGTATTATTATAAAAATGTTGGTTAAGTAGCAAGGATTTCTCACCCGTGTCACAAGTAGCTCCCATATTGACAAACCTTTGAAGATTTCCTAGTCATGCATAGCATAAGTTATGTATCAAAGTAATATTCCGATGAGCAGGTGGAATAAGGATCTTGATCCCACAAGAGTCTTCCCAAAACCAACGTTGACAAATGACTTCCAATTCTGACATGCGGTAAAATATGGTTAGGGGAGGGGTTAGTGGGTAGGCATTTTGCCATAATTTTATATTCGTCCAGAAATCCTTAAGAATTATATTATGAAGGGGGGAGGGGGGGTTTAAAGAAGTATATGCTAACAACACACTACTAAATTAAACTTCTTATCATTTTCTGTAGAACGAGGTCCTATGGGCGCCATGAAAAAGGATGCTGTGGGATTTCAGCTAAAATTAGGAAAGGTGTGATTTTGGAAATTGCCGCAACAAAATTAGGATGAACACAATAAAGGGGCAAAGCTTGGTAAAACATTATTTAAAGTAGAACAAAGCCGTAGATGTGATATTGGTTTGGTATGGTAGTAAGGCCCTTGGGAAACTGCTATGTCTGTATCAAAGAAGATTAATATAGATACAAAGAGTTATGATTTATAAGGGGGGTATTTCTAATCAGAGTTAGAAATAAAAGAAGATTTGCCGTATGTTTCAAGCAGTTTAATTTCTTTACTCACTTCCTCAAATTCTCTTGATACGTATGTGTTAGGCGGAACCGGGGGATGGGGTGAGGGATACTTCCTTATTCATGCTGGAACGTACTGTCGCACTAACAAGACAAGACCAATACAGCTGATATATAGCTATGATAACTGGACTGGTTTTTCGGTCAAGAATGACATTTAGCCTTTACGTGTCAAATGCTTATCATGAGACATCATTCCATTACCTAATGCAAGGCTAATAACAACAAGAATCTAGGCTGAACTGGAAATTTGTGGTGTTCTATGTTATACAAAGTAGCTCAACTTATTTTAACAACTTACGACATTAAAAAAAAAAAGAAACACATTCAGTCAATCTTTTAAAAGGTTATAAAACTCTCTTTGTGGGGGCAAAACTGGATCGATTGATTTACGGGAACTGTTTGAGAGTGAAAATAGGAAAGGAACACGCAAGATTTATTTCTCGGATTCCAAAAATGAGCAATCTGCGTGCATTAAGGTGTCCTGGTAGACAACAATGCATATCACTTAAATATACGTATATGTGTTAGCTGTAAAAGCTTCTGATATCAGTGGCCATACCATCCTTGAATATGTGCTAAATTCATCAACTTGTTCGACTAGTTCACCATCTTTAATTCTCAAATGTCAATATATCAGCCGTGACTAACAGCTACACTGCTCTGGACTTGTCTCAAAAACTTCAGGAAAGCGGGTAGCTTGTCGACAATCTGTTCTGGTTCCCAGTTTCCCTCATTGAGGAGGCGATCCCACTCTTCACAGTGAAGGTGTATGTCAGCCTACACAAAAAGTCGAAGTTTTCAAAACGCTTGGTAGAAAACGAACATAACAAATTAAGCGTATAATCTTATTAGATACAGGACAATAATGCTGTGAATTAGTGGGATTAAAGCAGAAAAGCAGCCAAGGTGAGAATTTTAAAAAGAAAAAGATATATGACAGAACAAAGGAATGAGATTTGAAATAGGTTCGCTATAGTTGAACATTCATCATGATCAACTTTTTGGACCTTAAGTTTAGTCCCTGATTTACAGAGGGTTCACTCTTTTATCTCAACTGTGATTCCTGTAGTACACTCGAATGCCCTAACGAATTGACGAATTGACGAATTGAATTGAACATTTCAAAAACACCATCATCGATCGATGATTTAAAAAAAACTGATAAATTCAACATCAAACAGAATTTGATATGGCAGTCTTGGTCGATTTTTCCGGCACACTTAGGTCCTGACATCTATGAGTTTTGTTGGTGGTCCTCATAGGTTA
Organism: Porites rus; assembly: GCA_964035705.1. Taxonomy (NCBI): domain Eukaryota; kingdom Metazoa; phylum Cnidaria; class Anthozoa; order Scleractinia; family Poritidae; genus Porites; species Porites rus. The sequence continues at coordinate 7,376,382 of OZ038003.1, read as the reverse complement.
TAGCTCTTCGCTTTTGTTATTTTTTACCCTGGATTGTCGTTGCAGTTGGTCGTCTCAGTTCTTGGCATGTCACCTTTATAATGACGGTCAGTCGGTTCACCCTTATATACAGAGATCTTTTGAGAGAAAAGCACCAAAACCATGGTCCCGACAGTGTTTCTTTTGTCACGTCCCCTTCATTTTCTCTAAACTGAGAGTCCAGTGAGTCAAGGACGGCCCAAGGAAATTCATCCAAGATCCACTAACTAGCTAGGGATGTACGGCTAATGTTCATACAGTCGATGTCAAGCCTGTTTTTAAGCTTATAGTTTATCCAATCTTTTAGCCTGGCTTGAGTCAGGTTTGGCAATTTACAATAAATAAGGCTGATTTGACTCAAGTAAACCCTGTTTCATTGAACCACGGCTGAACGGGACTTAACTTGTAGGCTTGAAATTCGATTAATCTGGTCTGAAAAGGCTTTTGGTGCAAGTGATGACACTCTAAGCTCTATTTAAGGAGTCCTGATTTTCAGGGGCGTAGATTCCTGGGAGCATTGTACACACGTGCTTAACTGAAAAAGTCTCGAGGGTAAGAGAATTACATGATATAAAATAAAATAACAAATGCAATGATCTCAAATAGGAAATAGATTTAAAAAGCGCAATTTTCCTCAACTCATTTGACTTTGGTTGTTTCTGTGAAATATTTTTTCTAAAACAACAGACGTGGTCGCTTTCCAGAGAAGCGACGCGTGGTTCATTGGTGGGACGATATAGTTTAGAGAAAAAGGCGGGAAAAAGCGCGCAGATAGCGGCAAGCTAGCCTGTGTGTGCCTGTGTATTTTTTTTCTGAGGGAGGGGGGACGTCTGTACACAGGCTACCGGCAAGCTGAATGTATAGAGCATGAAAACGTTGTTGTTGAGGGGAGGGGGAGGCGGGAAGATGTGGAAACGTTTTGCGTACCTCTACAAAAATTCTGGCTACGCCGCTGATTTTGAGAGAGTTGACTAGTCCATTATGAAGCTTATTTACTTAAGATGCAAAACGTAGCTAACCTTTGCGGGAATTTCTTCGATGTTGCTAGCGTCAGGCTCATAAGGGCAAACACTTGTTGCTTGATCTTTACAAACAGTCAAGCTAAACTGTTCCCCGTCCATTTCATACTGATAAGTCTTTCGCAGACTACGACGCTTGTAACACAGGTCAAACCCTTCCTGGAGCTCTGAAGCTGGCCCCAGACTTAATTGGCCATCCTCGATCTTCATTCCCATTAGGTAGTCTTCTAAGATTTTGTCTTCTTCTTCGTCTTGAGGCGTTTTGGGGGCATTTTTAGTCCCTTGTCAAAAAAAAAAAGCAGCAAAACGATTTTAAGAAAATAGGTATTGTGTCTATTTAAATACCCAGATGAATAAAAATAGAAAATACTGCTGAAATGGTCTATGTGAAAATGGTGAATTGTCTACTTTTTCTCGCTGTCCCTAGAAACAGTCCAAAGCTTCTAACAGTCCCATAAGTCTTTGCGAAAGTTATCTCGATCCAGTTTCGTTCTCGTTTGTAAAGTCGCGAATGACTCTCTTACATGTTTTAATGGACAAACGACAATCGAGGTCCTTAGAAGGAATCAAAATGTCCACGTGCAATCGGTTTTGAGACCGAGAACAGATGTGAAAACATGGCGTGTCAGAAGTGTCTCCTCGCTCATCAGACACCACACGCGTTAGGATGTTCTTTACAGTGACGGGTGTCCCGCGTGAAAATGCCATGGCGGATGCTGCTTCGCCTTCTGTTTCCATAAGCCAAGCCTTTTTCACACAAACAGCAAAGAAAAAAACGTATTATTTAGTAGACTAATCAGAAAATATAAGTTAAAATGTAAATGAGACACTGCAAGACAGTGAGATCAGCAGTTGTTTCACGAGCATAAGATTTTTTCTGAATGAAAAATGTGGTACTCTAAGAGGAAGATTCTTAAACGTCTCTGGTCGAAACTAAGAGACTCGAAAGAGACCGTACTAGACCCCCAAACCATTGTTTGCCAGATAATAACTATATAAATGGGGCTGAATTTTCCCCAGGCGTTTCCAGTTTTGTTTCCTCATTTATAGTCAACGAGGGAAGCGCATGGAAGATGCGCGCGGGAATTTCTTACTTTTCCCTCTCTCCTTCTCATTGTTCCCTTGCCCTAAATGAAGTAAAAGTGTCTCGCAACGATTCCTTGACCACTTACAAATAGAGCGTTTTCACATTACGTCACGGCGGCCATATTGATGTTCCAAACCAATGAAACGGCGGCCATGTTGGTGTACCCAGAAAATCCTCTGGGAGTTTAACTCTTTTCTCATGTAAATGCTTTCTTCTGTTCCAATAAATTAGCATGGATGCTGGCCACGTGAGTGAAAACGCTCTATAATGGAGACCACTGGACTCAAATAAAGCGGTGATTGATGTTTGGCCTGCAATAATAAACTTGTCACCATTGACCAGATCACATGACCAACGGTAAACGTATTAACATATATAAAATGGAGCCACCGTATCACTAACCTATTTCCATCAAACGTCTGCTAGATATTAGAAACCATGCAATACCTTAACACGAACATCCCTACAGGAAGGGGTATAAAAGGTGAAATCATGTCTAATGTCCTCTTTTGAAGCTTTAGATGGGAGATGCTTTTCAATTCCTTCAACCTCCACGTCTTCAACGACCTCGATGAAAAGGTACTTCCAAGTTCTGCTAGTTTCAATCTCAAGTTTTTCTTGTACTTCTTTCAGCGTAAATGTTTCCTCTAATTCGTCTGTAAAAGAAACAAAAAAGTGTTTCAGTCATCGTCAACCATCGCAGTAAAAATCCGTTTGTAAAGCTACGTGCAAACGGATGCGACAACCTCCAACATTGTTGGGCCAACAATGTTGGCAGTTGTTACGTCCGTGTTGGCAGTGGTGCGCAAACGGATGCAACAATTCCCAACAATGCTGGGACCTTCAGTGCATCGTGGGAAGGATGCAACCCATGAGACCATGTAAACTACGTCTAATACGCGTGCGAGGCCTCAAGAATATTGGAAAAGCTGTGCAAACGGATCCAACATTGTTGCGCTACGCTACAGCGATCACGGAACAAAAGAAATGCGCGGGTTGCAAGTTGCTGGCTCAAAAATTTGACCGATTTCAAACTTTGCGCAAGTACTCCGGTCCCAACAACATGCAACAGGGTGTGCACACGGACGTAACATGTAACATCCATTGGCCAACAATAGGGCCATTTATACGAGGAAAAATAAGACGCGTCTTATTTTTCCTCGTATAAATGGCCCTAATGCTGCGTCCGTTCGGCACGGGCCATATGAACCTTTGGGGTAGTAATTGACAATTTGAGCTAAGTAGGCTCTTGATTAGGTTTGTCTTTTCTACGAAGGAGATATAGTTGTTGATCATGAGAAAAATAAATAAACTTGGGTTTGCAGTTACATTCACAACTGGGAGCAAGGGATGGCGCAGTGGTGAGAGCGCTCGCCTCCCACCAACGTGGTCCGGGTTCAAATCCCGGCGTCGACGCCATATGTGGTTTGAGTTTGTTGTTGGTTCTCTCCTTTGCTCCCAGACATTTTTCTCCGAGTACTCCGGTTTTCCCCTCTCCTCAAAAACCAACATTTCCAAATCCAATTTGACCATAAATCAGGTACACGAAGAACTACTTTATGGGTGTGCTACCTCCAACTCAGTTTTTATTTATTTGTATTTATTTATTTATTTACAACTGTTTTTATCGTGATTAGCCTAACAGAGGTTATTACAGAATGTGCATATGTAATGCCATTTTCTTCTAATGTAAATTTGCAGTCTTGTCAAACTCCTTGTCGAGGCAAACTCTGGCGTTGGTTAAAAATGATCTTTATCATGATTTAACTGTAACCCACATATAAGACCCTGCTTGATCTTGCTTGACCTTGCTTAGCTTAACAGGTTATCATATTTTTGGTCATTAAAAAGGCAAATTTCAAGTTTTTAAAGCCTCAGGTTCCTAGATGCGGTTTTTTAAATGTATTTTTGTAGAAACGTTCTAGACTCTCACCCTCATCAATCTTGGTGATATAGGCGTGACCAAAATGACACCACATGTCAACCATGACTTCTTCTTCCCTCTTCTCTCCATGAATTTGCCTTAAAACTTCAACAACTTTTTCCTTTATTCTGTCTACGTTTGCAAATCCAAGATATGTTTCCTGTTCAAATATAAAATTCATGGTCTATAATATTTAAAATTTTCGGTGTGTAACTATTAATAACTAAAATAATGGTTTGTTGTGCAAAATGTTTCGTCAAACTGTAACGAATTAGCGAAGGGATAAAACTCTACAATGTTTTTGGCTCCTGTTTCGGCTGCTATCTAAACTATTTTCTCTGATACACGATAATAAAGCCCGTAACGGAAATAAGAATCTTACTTAAATTCTGTCATGTCGAGCCTGCGCGCTAGTGGCATGATGCATCGCGGCCCTTGCTTAGAATTGCTCGGTTTTTGTCCGGGTCTTGGCCAATTCAACGGAGTTCAGTGGAGGTGACTTCAAAGTTTCGCCCCTCCCTCCTCCCCTGTTGTCGTTTGAATGTCTGGGCAGTCGCGGTTCCCTCCCATAACTTGCAGTGCAAATATTACACTAAATAAATTTAATGACAATAAAAAAGGTACCTCTTTCAAAGGATCATCCAGAAGTTCAAGTTTGTAAGAATTTTCTCCCAAGCTGCCATTTGTTCTGCGCGGTGGTGCAATGGTCAGCTTAAACTCATGATTCTCTGTCAGCTGGGCCATGTCTACATAAACAAACTTCGTGAAACGCGTGGTCCTCTGTAACTGTTTCAATGCGAGGTTCTGATGGATCAAAAAAAAAATAAAGATATTACATACGATTAACTAGAAATTGAAGGTCAATTGTTGAGATAGATTTGTACTCAAAGTTACAATTCTGCGAGTGCTTGTCAGCTATGATTTTAAATCTATACTATTATATACCTTACCGACGATGAGGGACGAAACGGCTTGGATAACTTTTCGCAACCTGCAACGACCTGATTTGTTGCAAGACAGGTTCAAGAGAGGATAAAGGCACATCCTCTCTTCAGTGACAGGTTTGATTCGTGCGTGGTTAAAACGCGATACAAAGCTACTCTACTAGTTGCAAGTTTTTGTTTTCCGTTCTACCGCCTATTTTTAATTACTTTAGAATTAAGACGTACCGCCGCCTCTTTTAGTTGGCGTTCCGCTTGTTTCTCTTCCTTTTTAGTCGCTCTTTTGATGTAGAAGGTATCGTTGATAACTTTAAGTTCAACACCGATTGTAGTTTCGATAGTTCTCAACCTTTCCCGTCCTTTGCCAAGAACTTTACCAATCACATGTTGAGGTATCAGTAAGTTCTCCAGTTTTTTGAAGCTAGTACCTTCTTCTCGATTGTTCTGTCAGAAATATAAAAGAAAATACGTGTTTTCATAATTCTAATAATTCATGAAGATGAACTGCGAAAAGAACGCAAACGGTAGATACCCTGACGGTGGCTTGGAAGTATCATCCTTTCCTAATAGACCTTCTCTTCATTCCAGTGAGAACACGCAGTAAAACGAGGTCGATTCCGGGGTGGGAATTCTACTCGACAAAGTTTTATACGGGTAGATTTGGCCCAGAGGTCGAGCCCCTTCACCATTTTTGACAGAAACGGTACCCCCCTCGTATACCTCAGTTACCTAAAAATGCATGTTACCCCTTTAACATAATAACTTAATATAAATAAATCACTTCTTTCCATTTTCATGTAACGTTTAATAAATTAAAATGATAGCCTTAAGTGACGTCTTTTCGAAACATTTCAATTTATGGCCATTTTGGATACCTAAGATGACATATTTTTCTACCCTTTCTGTACTCTAACTCGTCAAGTCCCTTCCCTTGGATATTTTTAAAGAGGGCATGTATGTTCGCGGGCTACATGTCTTATACACTGGGAATTAAAAAGATCTGTTTTAGCCCTAAAAATAGAGCCGCTTCAGTGAGTAAAAAACAGTCCTATTTTTGAGTCTGATTTGGCTCCCTTAAATCAGGGCCAATAAAGTCCAATTAGCTAGGACTGATTTGGTCCCAGGGCTGAAATGGGCTGAAATGGGCCCTACCGTGGGCTGGAATAGCCTTTTGATTGAGCTTTTTTGGCCTGAATTGTGCTCAAATGGCTCCAGGAAGGGCTGAACCAGACTTTGGCCTGAAGGGCTGAATTGACACTTTGGGGCTGAAACAGATCTTTTTAATTTTCAGTGTAGTTTTAAGTTGCCCTATGGTACTTCATGAGGGATCTATAATTCTCGCTGTCATGTAAAAAGGGGCAGCAAAAACGTGCAACGAGTTGACTAGTAATGTTGCATGTTCCACCACCCACGAATCAACCTGTTTTGCAACAAATCAGGTCAGTGTTGCAGGTTGCGAAAAGTTGTTGCAGAAAGTCGGATAGCAGTTCTACTTCTTGCAACAAAATCTTTTTATGTTGCGCGTTTTACCGACCCAAGGCAAACCTGTATTGTAGCAAGTGACGTAGATCCCGCGTATGGCGTGACTCCCGCTTAATTTTATCCAATCAGAAGTCAGTATTCACACAACTTGCAACTAGCTGATTTGTCGCAAGACAGGTTTTTGCCACCTCCCCTCCCTCTGAGGTATTTTTGGAGTTTTTTCCTAAACGATAAAACATCAGCAGCTGATGTTTTCAGTAGGTGTTTGTTCATCCCTCATGCGCATCTTGAGACAAGTTTAGTGATGGTCAGTTACTATGGTTACGACATATGGCATCATAAGCAGCAGGTGGTCAAGCCATTTTCGAGTGAAAATGTATGTTTTTTCAACTTCTTTCAACAATAAAAATTAAAGCTGGTGGATGAAATGATGCAAAGTGCTTATTTATGTGTTATTTTGGATATCAAGCATAAAAAAAATTACCATTTCTCGCGTTTTTAACCTGATTTATAATTCTATTTAAAATCCAAGATGGCGGCCATTGTTGGTTAGGTCATAGGCCTCCAGCAGCGCCAGCACCCATAAAATATAACTCATCTTGTAGAGAAGATCAGAGGCTTTCCACTGAAGTGGAAATCGTTCCGACATACTGCAACATATCAAAAACTCTGGGGAGGGGTTCTAACACCCCCCGCCTTGTACCACGGTGGGGGTATGAATTTGCGTGTACATCCGAGGGTTAAACAACTGATGTATGTGCTCACCGTATTCAGGATTTCTTCAATCATGTTTTTGGCTCTTTGAACCTGCTCTGCTGTCCCCCGCAAGTGAGCAAGAGTATCTTTGATGAATATTTGAACGCCACATTCTTCTCTGATTTCCTTCAGTCTCCTTCCCTGACGTCCAATAACAAGTCCCACTTTTTCCGGAGGGATCTCTATTCGTTCCTCTTGGTCTGCTAAAGCAGACATAGAGCTATCGTACCAGCTCGATTGACCTCTGGGTCTTCTTTGCCGTCCTCGGAATCTTGACATGACTGAAAACATTAAGAAGAGTCTAAGAAGTATAGTCACTGTAGCTGGGTTGTGTTGTTCAAGTTTAACTGAAAGCAATCAGTTTTAAAGATCTTTAGTTTGTGCCTTCTATCAGTGGCCTTTTTCAAGTATTATTAGGTGTTATTCAATTTGGAAGCGAGGATTGGCACACTTAGTTGGTTATTGTCCAGGGCCCTATCCACTAGATTAGCCTTTGCTATTTAGATGATCCCAACTCGCGCTCCATTTTGTTGTAAAACTGAGCTGAGTTTAATACATCATCTTGTCTTGTGACGTCAAATCCAGTCCGGTTCAGGTTCAGTTACAATCGTCATTTTGTACTATGAACACTTCAGTAATTAATGGTAACCTAAGACAGTCCGACTGTCTTAGGTTACCACTATAGCGTGGAATTCAGAATTCAGGGCTTGAATTCTGAATTCCACGCTATAGATTCCGCATTCCAGATACTGGCTTGTCGCTTCCTTGGCAGTTGAACTGGGATTTTGGATTCCAATCGCTGGCGGGAAAATCCGGATCACCTTACATCGGGCGACCTTTAATACGGCAACCCTACCGTTTGAAGATGTGAATTCGTGGTTCTCAAATTGCAAATGGTGCTAATCAATTACGAAGAAAACCCGTCAAAAGGAATTAATTATTTATGTATTGATAATACAAACCTTCTTCGTTCAGGAAAAGTTGGACTTTCTGATTAATACCTTTTTGTAAATTTAATAGATTCCACTACTACTGAAAAAAACATTCCAAGTTAAAACAAAACGTCAGGATTGCAATATCTCCTCTACGGACCCGGAAGCGCCGCTGCGACGGAGCGATGAGAGGCGACTGGTTCGCAGGCTACAAATAGCACGGAGGGTTTAGTAAATTTGCGAGTGTACACGACTGGGCACGTATGTCTAATCCAAGTTTTGTTACCACTCTGTACACAGACAGCTACATTTATAAGGTTACGATCAAATGCGGTCCACAGGTGAGGGTTTGACACCGTAAAGGGCCAAACAATTTTGATAAGTTGCAAACAGCGAGCTAGCTGTAAACCGACTTTTTTTTATTATGGTTTTTTGTCAATAAAACCGTTTTGATTTCCTTGAAGAACACTACCGTGACAATACCTCGTCACGCAGTCTTTAAATATGACTGTGTAAGTGTGACGCCCTGAGAGTGAAGAACGCACCGAAAGTTCTTCGATAAAACTCGTTTCCTTAACACGGCAGCACGAAGACAACCTGTTGTGTTATTTATGTGTGATGGGCTGTGTTATTCGCATAAAATCAATGAAAAAATGTACCTTGACTTCCGCAACGCCTCGATTTTGAAACGAGGCAAAATTTCCCTTCTCTGCCCCTGTAAGAAAGAATTTGTCGTGTTTCAAAATGGTAGGCGAATGGCGCGGTGTGTTGTCACCGTTCTGCGAGATGTCTCTCTATTTCAGGCCTTGTTTTGGTTACTTATGGTCATTTTATCACAGGAAACGATGTCTGTCTTTGTTGGAAACAACAATCGAATGTCTTCGAGTTTGAAGATTCCGGGAATTTGACCTTTAAGGTATTCTGTACACGTATTTCCCGGAAAGATGGTCTCATTAGCATATTATTGGCTCCTAACCGGAGGCTACAAAGGAGAAAAAATGTATGAGGTGCTTCTGGGCTTGCCTTACGCGACAATGTATTTCAACTGTATGGGAGGCAAAGGAATTTGGAAGTATAGAAGGAGCTTGAGATTTTGAAGACAGGGAAGTACTTGAAAAAACAGAAACTTTGGGGTGACATTCATCGCAAATCACCTATCCCTCCCACAGGAATAGTCGAAAGAGTTAATTTTTCCCTTACTGCTGATGAAAATATATCAGTCGTCAAAATGGCTTCAGGAGAGGCCAAGAAGCTGGTGAAATATCTACAAGAGCTGGGTATTTGCAAGAATCTGTGGCTGTTTCGCACTTTGGAGGAAAATTTCCAGGGCTTTTTGACAGATGTGAAGGTTCCAGCAGGATTTGCAGATAATGATTACAAACTGGAGCCACATCACAAAACATATAAATTCCGCCACAAATTAGTCAAAGAATTTATTGATGAGAAATCTGAGGATTTTTGCCTAACAGAAAATTTGCATTCCAAACAGTTCTTTGATGAACTCAAACAGTTTGTAGAATTATCAGAGACTGAAGGAAGTTTTTCCGATTTTGATCTTGAGCAAACAGGTAGACTGCAGAAAATTGATCTGTTTGAGGAAAATGTCAAAGTTAAAGGTGTTGTGGTATGCAAATTTAGTAAAAAAGCAAAGGTGTGCGTTTTGATAAAAACGAAAGATCCCTGCAGAGGACTAACTGGCAGTTTCTCACTGTCTGAAGTCTTTGTTGACCGTCGTGAGGAAGATGACACTGATCGTGAAGGATTTCATCTTAAACTGGCTGTGGGAGACATTGTAGAAGTAACAAAGTGTAGAAGAAAGGAGGGAACTGCATTGGAACCTGAAATAGTGATGTAGGTCAACCAATTTTTTTGAGTATGGAGGATCATAGACAGAATTCTTACATAAGACAAAGCATTGCATGTAGTAAATGCCAAGCTAAGGGTACTTATGGTAGTGGAGATATAGGCTAGATCCCGGAAGGGTATTCCAAAATATAGTGTGGGATTTGCCAACCTTTTAGGGGATATGGATTTGGTTTTGATACCAGAACAGGAAGTGGGATTGACCAAAATTTGGGCATGGGAGCAGGATTGGCAAAGGTAAAAACAATGGTGATGCAGTTTATGTTGGAAGTTTTCCGATGGTGCACAATTCTTCAAGGCTGTGCTCTAAGAAAAATTGAAGGGGGCCCAAGGGTCGACCTGTACCTGTGAAATCCAGGGTGCCCAGAAAATTATTTCTATGAAAAAAGCTAAGATTTTCTGGTTGCCCAGGAGCAAAAGTTAGATGCCAGAGGCCACTGGGTGCTGTAAGAGCACAGATCTTGTTCTTTGTTTCTTGTTCACAAATTGTGAGTGATTAAATTGTTGTACTGTTTTTCTTGGTGAATATGATCAAAATGATGGGAATGCTATCCAATTTGTGCAACGTTAGGTCCACAAAAACATACCGGTAATTAGTCTGACAGGATTCATAACCATTATTAACTTAAAAGTGTGTAAACCATTTATCCTTTATTTTTCCCATATCTTGCAAAGGTGTTATTCATTAAGTGACGCTCAAATTGAGTCATTTCTGATGCATTTGTCAAACTCCGCACAAGACAGAGGTTCATCTGCAACTATGATTGAAATCACAAGGTATTTATATTAGTCAATACAATAATTGCAATTACAGGGCTCGAAATTGCGACCGATACGGTCGCATTTGCGACTTAATTTTTCTTATTTGCGACTACAAAAACGAGACTAGTCGCAAATTTGCGACTAGGTTTTGCCTTAACTGATACGAAATAAAAGGACTAGCACTTGAATTTTTGCTTAAATAAATTTAGAAATAAAAAGATTCATTGAAGTAGCGTCTTATAATTTTGTTACAATCTGAAGGTTTACCGTAATTTACCTGGAATGCATACACGCAGCGATATTCCTTCAACAGCACGCCATTTTCAGCGGGTTCTGTAAACATGTACATTGCAGGCTCATATTTCGTTTTGATTTGCCGCTGACAGTCCCGCCAGCATGCTGAGGACTTTTCCCGCGTTTATGACCCGCGTTACGGCCCTCACAGTACGCATGTGTTCTTCTTTAGTGAGTCAATTATGTCGGATGAAAGCGACTTACATTGTTTCAAAGGTCACATTTTAAACGAAGATTTACATGTAAAATAAATCGGTTCAAAGTGGGTTGCGAATCTACGTATACATGAAAACGAGGTTTAGCAAACAAAGATGACGGAATGTCCGCATGGCACGTATCGTCGTATTGAATGATTCAGTCCTTCATGGTTCTTTGAATAATCACTGTAGTAACACCCCTGATACTTCAGATGTAAAGCTTAATATATAAAAGAATTCGTTACTCGTTTTGTCATCGGTGGAAAACCTGCAAAAGGTAAAACTAAAGGAATTTAGTTACGTAACGTAACCTATAACCCTGTCGGATGTCCGCCCAGTACAAATGTTATTGCTATTTTGCAGAGATTGGAGGCATTTAAGAACTGCAGTTTCCTGCTGTAATATCTGTTCATCATTTGGAAATCTATCGCTTTGACTAAAATAACAGACACTAATTTATGTGCCTTAACGCAGGTTCAACTTGATCGTTTAGATGAACTGGTGTTGTCCGAGACGCTAAACGTTCTGTACTATTAAGTCTCGAAATGACATGAAAGCTGTTGAAAGAATGAAAATTAAAGCATTAATCATTTAAAAGCCTACTTATTTCTTGATTAAATGGCCTCAATTAATTTCAAAGTTGCGACCAAATTTTCGTAACTAGTCGCAAATTTGCGACCAGACATTTTTTTTAATTTCGAGCCCTTAATTAGTGCTTTTTATCCCATTCTCATCTGAACCAAATGGACTCTTCTGTGTGTGACCATGTGAAAAATAAGGATTGACTGTCCAAAAATAAAAATAATAATAGTTAATTAATAAAATTCAATTAGTTTAAATGTAGAAAAAAACAAGAGATAATGATCAGAATCTAACTGTATGGACATACAGTAGAGGTTTGGTTATTAACAAATCTCTGTCAGCTAAAACAATCTGTGACTGGCTAGTTAAGTGCAGTACATTGACGTCGTTCATTTGGTCTGCCTGTGTTCTTGAAATGCATATTCAATCTACTTACACCTTTTTGTCTTGCTTAGTATACATTGTACAATGTGCAGTTGAGATTTCAATAAATATTCAGTAGGTCGTTGTTTTGAGTACAGTATTGGACTGTATTGTTGCTAGGTTTGACAGAATCTGCTTTATGTTTCCTCTTTAGGTTCTCTGCAGCCTGGAAGTACATCCTTAATCTTTCCAAGGAGGAATACTCAGAAAAGATGATCCTTCAGATTTTGGAAATCAGTAATAAGATTGCCTCAGTTGTTCCAATGTCACCTACAGTCAGTACATTCTTAATACATTGAACTTTCCAGAAAGGGTGGGGAATTAAACTGACGGTGAATCTTAAACGGGAAGTAACAGCGTTTAATTTTAAGGGAGGGATTGTGCAGGTCATTTGAAAACTCTACGACAATTGCCCATGGCCTATACTCTTACCCCCTCTTTGAACTCTGTTCTTATCGACCATAGAAATGACGTCAAAATGTTCAAAACTTTCCAAGTCCCTAGGCCTCATTAATATTTCGCCCGGTCAATGCTTTTTATTGAGGTCCATTTCCGTTGAAGTATATTGAAAAAAGCGCGCGACAGAGAAAGCCGGAAAAAATAAATTGCGCCATCATCTCGTCATTTCCAACACTTAACGATCACTGTTCTCTACCAATCAGCGCGAAAATTGCCTTGTTATCAAAAAAATGTTGGTTAAGTAGTAAGGATTTCTTGCCCGTGTCACAAGTAGCTACTATATTAACAAGCCTTTCTAAGATTTCCTAGTCATACATAACAGAAGTTATGTATCAAAATAATCTTCCAATGATCAGGTGGAATAAGGATCTTGATCCCACAAGAGTCTTCCCAAAACCAACGTTGTCAAATGACTTCCAATTCTAACATGCGGTAAAATATTGAGTTAGGGGAGGGGCTGGTGGGTAGGCATTTTGCAATAATTTTATACTGGCCCAGAAATCCTTAAGAATTATATTGTGAGGGGGGAAAAGTTTAAAAAAGTATATGCTACCACCACACTAATAAACGTCTTATTATTTTCTGTAGAACGAGGTCCTATGGGCGCCATGAAAAAGGATACTGTGGGATGTGAGCTAAATTTAAGAGAGATAAGATTTTGGAAATTGCTGCAACAAAACTAGGATGAACATAATAAAGGGGTAAAGCTTGGTAAGACATTATTTAAAGTAGAACAAAGCCGTGGATGTAATATTGATTTTGTATGATAGTAAAGCCCTTGGGAAACTGCTATGTCTGTATCACAGAAGATTAATATAGATATAAAGAGTTATGATTTATAAAGGGGTATTTCTAATCAGAGTTAGAAATAAAAGAGGATTTGCCATATGTTTCAAGCAGTTTAATTTCTCGACTCACTTCCTCGAATTCTATTGATACGTATGTGTTAGGCGGAACCGGGGCAGGGGTCAGGGATACTTCCTTATTCACGCTGGAACGTACCGTCGCACTAACAAAACAAGACCAATACAGCTGATATATTGCCATGATAAAGACTGGCTTGTCGATAAAGAATGATATATATACTATACGTCAAATGCTCGTTATGGGACACCATTTCAATAACTATTGCAAGGCTAAGAATAACAAAGCTCTTCTAGTTTTAATATCTCCTTTGAAAATAAACTACGCAACTGAGTTTCACAACACAATGATGGAGAGTAAGACAAACAAAGGAAATTACCTCTCTCCTCCGTGGAGGTTCAATGACGCGTTATTGTATTTTCGCTGCATAAGGTTAGTGGATGCCGCTTATCAAACAATTTAGGCGTGCGCAATCACTCGCGCCATGCCCCTTTGAGCCTCTACGGAGGAGAGAGAATAATTACCATTTTAGATGACACGAGCTCTTTGTTTGGCATGTCCCAGTGTACCGCTTGATCTCCAACATAGCAGTTTTATACTACGTGAATAACCAGCTAGCTACAAAGGGCTTATGGAGATTTGCAGATAATTCATTACCTAGCCTAGTAAACTGGAACTTTGTGACGTGCCATGTTGTACAAAGTCACGGGGCCCAACTTATTTTAACAACTTACGATATTGAAAAAAACACACACACACACATTGATTTACAGGACCTGTTTGAGAATGAAAGTAGGAAAGGCACGCCCTGGATCATAGAATATCAATAGCCATATATGCCATCCCCGGATATGTGCTAAATTCATCAAATTGTTTGGCTAATTCACCTTTTGTTTTGTTTTGTTTTTTATAATCAGCGGTGACTGACAAGTACACTGCTCTGAACTTGTCTCAAAAAGTTCAGAAAGGCGGGTAGCTTGTCTGAAATCTGTTCTGGTTCCCAGTTTCCCTCATCGAGGAGACGATCCCATTCTTCAAAGTGAAAGTGTATGTCAGCCTACAAGAAAAAGCAAAAGTTTAAAAACATTTTAATAGAATATTAACACAGCAAATTAAACGTATAATCTTATTAGATACAGGAAAATACCGTAAATTAGTCTAAACTCATCATCATTAAACTCCTCGCCATCAAAGCCAACGCCATCAATTAAAGTAACCTCCTAAATGCAAAATCAAACAAAATCTGATGTGGCACATGGTCGTTTCTTTCGGCACACTTAGATCACTTACAACAAACAGTCTAATGCAGGACTGTAATTAACATGGCTCCGTCATTAATACAGGCGCATTGAGCTATCAATGACGAACTTTTCGTCATAACTTTTTCGTTTTGAACACAATGGTTCTAACAACAAAGAACAACAGATATCATTCAGCAATAATATGAATTAGCATTCATTCAATTATATTTTCCCCTTTCTGATTGGTTAATACCACACGCATAATTTACCACAACCAGCAACTGTTGACCAAATTTGGCAAGAATTTTGTCATATTAAACCGATGACTTCAAAATGACTTTAATAGTGCAGCCTGGTTGCAGGTTATTGAACCGTTAACCGAAAAAACCTGAGGACGAGGTTCAGTTGTTTTGGTAGTGAGAACAAAATGGCTGAACAGTCGGCGGAACATTTTACTCGTTTCACAGTGAAATATTGTCCATAAACATAGCATGAATAGCATGAAGACGGACGACATCTGTTATTTAGAGGATATTTGCGACCTGAACAGACCTTTTTCTCCTAAACTTCCCGATAAAGATGCATTATCGACATGAACTTACATCGACCAGGGTTAGCATGTTTTAGCTTGTTTTTAAACTTGGAATTATTTTGAAGGAATGAAAAAACAATTATTAAATTCGGCTTTCGTATCATAATGAGAATTCTGCAGATCTCGGAGGGTGGTATCGGCCGAGGTGGATAACACCCTCCTCGATCTGCAGAATTCTTCCTGTCCTACTCAGCCTCACTCAATAATTGCTAATTATTATTCAACTGCACTTAGTAGATTACAAATAACGCCCAAAACGAGTACAAATGTCTCACGGTATTTATACTCCAAAAGGACCGGTTTGACCGGGTTTTTCACAAACAATAACAATAATTTATTTAACCACGTTATCGTTTAAGAGCACAAGTGCTCTTTCAAAATACGAACGTGCATTAAATCTATAGTTGAATGTCTTTGCGAGGTTAGGAGTAAGAAGGTTCCACACAATAGATGCTCTGTGTGCTCGCGCTATTGAATTTTTCATGAAATATGTGTGAAAGAGTGGCACTATTACCTTATTCTTAGTTCGTAAGAAATGCATTGGAGAAGTCTTCTTGGTTAATATATGCCCCATGGAGGGAAGAGTGCAATCATAAAGACCTTATATGCCAATGCTGCCAACTCAACTTTGTACATAAAGTGTAAAGACTCCCATTTGGCTGTATTAAGTACTTCTACAGTAGGCATATCTCGCGTAAGGCCGTTTATTAGCTTAGCAGCTCTATTAGTGTAGTGATTCCAGGGCAAGGAACCCATCCTTGTTGGTAAAACATCCCCAGTATAGGCAACGCGTGGGATACATAGGGTAAGATAATTTTAAAATATAAGTCTGGGAGTATATTACGTGGTAAGAACTACGCTTTAGTAGGTTTAATTTGTGAACAAAACTTTTCTTCACTTCAAAAATATGTTGAGACCATGTAAGTTTAATTGTTATCGATAGTTACGCCTTACAATCGAGCGTGGGTCACCCATTTAATCGTGTTGTTGCAGAGTGTGAGAGCATTGAGCGGGCCAGTAAAAGCACCTCGTAGTAACATCATCGCTTCACACTTTTTAGGGTGAGGTACCAGGTGGTTCTTTGAACTCCAATCTTCTAATTCCTTTAGTACATTATTGAGCATGTTGGAGACGGAGTCCACTGACTCACTTATATAATAGATGGTCGTGTCGTCAACGTACATGTAGAGAGATGCGCGCAGAACTAACAGCCTCAGGTAGATCGCCGGTGTACAGGGCGAAAAGTGTTGGTCCCAACAGGGAGCCTTGAGGGACGCCAGAGGTTATGTAAGCTTATTGATTTCTTTCACTCAAATAGTCTCTTACCCAGTCGAGTAGGTTCCCCTTGATCCCGTAATTATGCTCAAGTTTATGGATTAAAATTATGTCAGAAATGCTATCAAAAGCTTTTTGGAAGTCAATAAATAATACGCCAACGACAAGTTAAGGTTGGAGTCTAGGGCGCGTCTCCAGATCTCTGTTAGGTGTGCTAATAGTAAGTCAGTAGGTTGGCCTTTACCGTAGGCCCACTGATATTCAGTTACCAGCTGGTTGCATGCGTGTGAAGACGTGATCTACAATAGATCTAGAGTCGGTGACACAAGACTCTAGGATTTTGCTTGGCGTAGCCTCCTATGCAGCTCTTTTCCTTCGCGTTGCGTGAAAATCGAAACAAAAACGGCTGCCTATGAGACTACGGAGAAAGTTTAATGTCTATGAGTTTGTAACGACAACATTCTCTACCTGAATGAATGGCAATTTACATGAACCAACCTGTGTTTGATTCGTGAGC
The DNA here is from genome assembly GCA_964035705.1 of Porites rus. NCBI lineage: Eukaryota > Metazoa > Cnidaria > Anthozoa > Scleractinia > Poritidae > Porites > Porites rus. Next base: position 7,359,154 of record OZ038003.1, on the reverse strand, counting down.
AGGAGTCAACTAGTTTGGAACCAACAAACATTACCATCCAAGGGCTATCAAGGGAAGGGAAGTCTGGGGTGGGTACTTCATCATCATGCATTACCTCTTCCTTTCTAGTCTCCTACGCAGCCGTTTTTGTGTTGATCTTCACGCAACTCGACGACACAAAAAAAGCTGCGAAAGTGAATACTTCGTCCCTACTATACCTTTCCTCATGTCCCCTTCAGATAGTTTCTCACTTCCAGACTAAACTGAACCCATGTATGGAATTCGGAAGAAAATTCAGCAAGTGAATAATATGAGGTGTCTTTAATCCGGATAATATAAACAGACAAAGTCTCGTCCATTAAAGGTTTCTAATTCGTTTAAACCTCCGGTAAAAACTCATCTTCCAAAATTAGGTGGTCAACGGAGGTAGTCCATGAGGGTCTCAATGGGGTGGTGGCTTTTACGGTTATCGGCTAAAATTTTGGCTATTTTACGGCTATCGGTTAATTTTTTTCTGTTACGGTTAACAAAAAAGTTAAAAATTAACTTCTTTTGTTTCAAAAAGTTAAATATTAATTAACCTGTATTTTTTGTATCTTTAAATCGAAATAAGGTCTTCAGATCATCTCGGGATGAAACAAACTATCCTTTTGAAAAATTTTAACATTTGATAGATCATACTTTTTATGAAGTATTTCACTTCTAATATTATTTTATACATAGAAATGTCAATAGTCAATTTAAAAATAATTTTTGTGAAAAAGCAAAAGCGGACACGCAAACGCCCAACGCAAGGCCGGGGCGCGACATCCATTATAACAGAAATGGCCGTTTTCACACTAGAGACGGACTACTCGTGTGAGACGGGTTATCCGTTTGATGATTCGCGTCAGATAAGTAATACTTCGTAATTTGAAAATCGAATAGTTTTAATTTTGAATGAACAATCCGCCTGACTTTATCCGTCAATTTCGACGGACAGTTTCAAGACGGGATTATCCCGTTCCAGATAGCCTGTGTACAGCCGCCCCCTCCCCTCAGAAAAAAATCGGAGAAGGGGTGTCTGTGGGGAGGGCGCTACTGTACACAGGCTAGTCTCAGACGGATAATCCATCTCTGGCTCTAGCGTGAAAACGGCCAATAACAAAATTCCCGTGTCCAGTGTTTTTAATGATAGCGAAGGACTGTACGGAACGTCTGTCTGCCATTGCCTTGTCCGTAGGCCCCATTATTTCGCGCGGCTAATCCGTCTCGGGTCACGTGGTCCTTGCGAGTTCGCCACCGAAATGCCTTGACGGAGATTGCGTGGAAAGACGCCGTACAGAGACGGCAATGTCTACCGTAGCGTCAGAGAAAAACAGGGAAATGTTGTTTATCGACATCTCTGCGTGTTGTTTCACTAGTGTTTTGAGGGCACGACCTCCTGAAAATCTCAAATATTAATCCCGTTCCGTATTAGTTCCCCGAGAGAGTGGAGGAAATGGAGCCTAGGTCTTGGTCAAGACGGCTTCGCCTAACGTACGTACGGAGTCACCCCGCGTCACACTAGCAGGGAAATAAAAAACGCAACCATTAGTGAGTTTTGTACCTCCCTTAAAAGTGGCAAATCTAGGGAACAGTTTCTTTTACGGTTAACTCTTTTTTACTCTATTTACGGCTAACGGCTAAAATTTTTCAATTTTTACGGCTAACGACTAAATTTTTGGCTTTTTTTACGGCTATCGGTTAACCCCATTGAGACCCTCGTCCATGGACCGGGTACACAAAGAGGTCCATGGACTAGGTCTAAAAACGGGTCTGAAAAATGACAATTTTTGGTCTGAAATAGGGTCAGGATTCAGAGAACCGGGTGGCGCACACCCCCACCAAGAATCCCCAGGAGTATCCCCACGGGCTTTCAGGTTGCATTGTCACGCAATCACCTTTTCAGAGAAGAGAAAGTACGAAAAGTTCTTCAATAAATAATAACTATATTCCTAGTTGCAAGAATACTTTTTTATGTACCACTGTGCCTTATTAATGTTGTACCTAAGGGCTATTTATATACCTTCAACGCCTCGATCTGGAACGAGGTAAACGCTCCCTTCTCTACCCCGGCAATATCCTATTTGTAGCGTTTTCAAAATGGCAGGCGTACAGATGGATGAATGTTACATTTCTGAGAGATGTGCCGCTAATTTCAGGCCTTGGTTTTTCTACCTGTGGTCATTTTATCAAAGGAAACGACATTTCCTCTCCGTTGGTAACAACAGGAAGCTTAATGGTTTCGGGAAGTGATCCATGTGGCTTTTACTTTTCTCGGAAAGATGGCGTCATTAACATACCATTCCCTGCCAACCGGAGGGGAGACAGTAAGAAACTGCAGGAAGTATTTCGAGCTTGGTTTGGGCAGTAAAATGTTTTATTTTGGTAAGAGGAAAAAGATCAGTAGGGTTCCCTTTGGAATTGAGAGTGACAGAAAGACTGTTGTCAGGAAGAATCGAGAATAGCGTGTACTATTTATTAGAATATCACCCACCCCTCCCTACAGAAATTGAGAACTTCTGCCAGATTAAAGATTCATCAACTTAAAATTTTAATTTAGCCTGTCCCTGAAGATGGATGTAAGAGAGGTTGAAGAAATCACTAGGTTTTTGGAGGAATCAGGTGTTTGCACTGATAAATTGTATTTAATTTCCAAGCCTTTAAAGAGAGATTTTCAGAACATTTTAACCTCTGTAAAGGTGCCATCAGGATGGGAAGATAGAGGCTACACAATTGAGCCACATCACACAACATACAAATTCCGCCATAAATTGGTCAGAAATTTCCTAGACAGAAAGAAATCTGAGGGCTTTAAGCTAACAAGACTCTCATCTGAACAGTTTTTTCGTGAACTCAAAGGCTTTTTAGATTCAGGATGCGGAGAAACTTTTCCTGATTTTGACCTTGATGTCAGAAGCAAGCACAATATTGATTTGTTTGAGCAAAACATTAAACTTCAAGGTGTTGTAGTTTGGAAATCTGATGAAAGGGCAATCGCTTGTGTTTTGGTTCAAAAGGAAGAATGCAGAAGACAGGGAGGCACTGGCCGTTTCTTGCCATCTGATGAACTCTGTGTTAAGATTGATGATAATGACAGTTTGGTGGAAGGATTTCATGTTAAGGTGACCACTGGAGACATTGTTGAAGTGACAAAGTGCAGAAGGAAGAAAGAAACTGCACTGGAACCAGAGATAATTAAGTAGGTTAACGAAAAGGTGTAATATGTAGCCCACTTGTGATAGTATGAAAAGTCAGGTTAATTAGCTATAAAGTCTTGATCAATAAGGATTTCTTAAAACATAAGCAAGCGAATATAAGACTTAAATCTGTCTAGTAAAGCCTTTGTAGTGTCATGAGAAAAAAGCCATTTTTAGCAGTAAAAAATATCTTATAATTACATATTTTCAATATATTTTGTTTCCATGGTTGCTTCTAAATCAAATACAGTGAAGTGTGTAAAATTAATGTAAGTGGAGGAAATGCTTTATAAGGCACAATTAATAAACTAATATCTTTTTCTTCAAAGACATGAGATACAAGAAGATTTTGAAAACCTGCAGTTAGTTTTTTAGAGATAATAATGATGCAATAACCTGATGGGTAATTCTCAGCTAGCCCAAAGAAGAGAAGGGAGTTTGAGCCAGTAACCTCAGGACCATAAGAAGTAGGCTGTAACGACAATGTACAATAATTAATGTAGGGACATATTCTAGTGGCTCCTCTTGCAGAATACGACCAATCAAACACAATTCCTTAATGCATTGAAATTTTACAATGTTACATCTTTTGACTTGTTAATTCTTTTTGTTTACAGGCACTTTTATCTTAGCTTGGCAGAAATTGAGTCATTTCTAAAGCATTTATCAAACTGTGCTCAAAATAGTGGCTCATCTGCAACTGTGACTGAAATTAAAAGGTGCGTATGTGTTACAGGTCAAAATTAAATTTAGGTTAAAATTTTTTAATCCAGATTGATTCTCAATTTCCTTTGTCTCCTAGCCCCTATTATTCATAAATTATTCTTAATCTTTATAGTATGGGGTGCCCAATCTGGGTGTTCAAGGGGCAAAGAGTCATGTGTTCGGGTTGACCCATTGAAGACTCATATATCTTTATTCAGATTTACATTAGTTAAAAAAAATTGACTTATTTTGCATCATTATTTTCTTCACCTGAACTTAGTAACAGCCATCTTCCTTCATTTTAGAAAAACACAAGGTGTTTAATTGACTTCACAATTTTTTGCACTTTAGCAGTATGCAGGACACATAAAAATGAAAATTGTCACATATGAACTGTGTAAATGGCCAAGCTGTCCATGGGTTTCCCCATTATATTTTGGACTTAGCCTATAAGTAGAACAGTAGCTGGAGTGCCTTACTGGTACACAAATTTAAGACTCTGAGGCATTCATAGATAAATTAGAAAAATACAGGGTTGTGAGGCTCACAAGATCTGACAATAATTTTGGAAGGCATTTTTTTTAAAAAGGAAATTCCAGAGTGAAAAACAAAAAGAAGTTTTTAGCTTATGCTTCAAGGCATGATGTAGCAGTACTAATTAAAACTATACTATTCCAAAAACATTTCACTTGCATGATAAACATTTTTATGCGAATATAATCAATTATATCCCCCGCAACTGAATTTGGTAACTAGAAGGTGGAATCTACTAACCCAGCCACAAAATCTACTGTCCCTAGGTGATCAGACACAACTTTTCACGAATGTGTCCTCTCATTCACAACCTCAGCACATGTACAAACCGTATGACTTTTTTTATGGATGGCAGGTTTTCCGCAGTTTGGGAGTACATCCTTGATCTTTCCAAGGAATGTTACACAAATGAGATGATTCTTCAGATTTTAGACATCATTGACAAGATTTGCTCATGTGTTTCAATGTCACAAACGATCAGTGGAATTATCCGAGAATTTCAGCAAAGTGCACTCTTTAAAACTGCTTTTCCAGATTTTGTACATAAAGTGGTTGGGGAGCCAAAGAATGTCAGGTACAGCTTATAATGATACATTGCATAACAGAAGATTAGAACGAGCTTCTATGAAGTGATTAACAAGTACATGTACAGTATTGTACATGTAATGTATAGCAAGTTTTTTTTTTTTTTTGCTCAAACTACCTCAGCTTTTAAAATATGAGAAGTTATTTGCATTAATTGAGGGTGACTCTTTCAAATGAGAATCTTTTATTCAGTAAAGGTTAAGAATCTCCCCATTTAAGTTTGTTTTTGCATCATTATTTGAAGCAGTTTGGTTCAGAGGATTCTGGAACATGTCATCATTGCTGTTCCTTCATCTGGTTTGCAAGTAATGCAAATGGCAACTGCCCTCTCTCATAACCTACTAAAGAGTTCCAGTGACGTTGAAGAAAAAGACAAGAATGGACATTCAGCCATAGACTTCCTTTCAAAGCTCTCATCAGTCCTTGCGTCAGAAGTACCTGGAGCTCGAAGAGATGTTGAGTCATTGCCTTGGAAGAAACTTCCACTGATACCTGTAACAGAGGAGATTCACAAACCGAGTATGCTAAAGAGTGTTTCATACAATGAAATGCCATATCGAATGTTGATATAGGCCATTCAACTTATTGCTGAACGTTCCTGATCAATGCTAGACAAGTCAGTAAAGAAATTAGCTCTATTTCGTTCAATTTGTTAAGCAATGTAGTAAATCTTTTAAAAATGATGAATCTGTTGTCTACGCATTCAACAAGCTAAAATAACGCGCATCGTTTTTTCAAACACAAGTGCAGAACCATGTTGAAGCATCTGTCCTTGACAGGCTTGAGATTTGGACAAAAGGGGTAACTTTCTTAGGAACTGGTGTTGCGGCGGAGGGAGAGTGAAAATCCTAAGTCAAAAATTTTTACCTACAATGGTTGATTCTTAATTTTCTTTGTCTCGTAGGGCTAAGGCACAGAGGGAATTGAGAATCAACTTAGGTTAAACCAAATTAAAGTGAAATCAAATTTTACTGGTAAAATATACGCTTTTAGTGTTTATTCTGATCTGTCAGTTAACACATGGGAGGGGCCTCTCTGTACATGTACTAGTTATTCCAGACTTTCTAACGCGTATTACATTAAACGAGAGTACATTTCATCAGGATTGGTCCCATTTCATACTTTTTACATTGTGTATAATAACTGGTCGTAGCGATATCATTCCTTTATACAACCAGCTAATCTTTCGTTTAAACTTGGGTGTAGAACTGAGAAGAGCACCCGGGGAACCAACAGTAATGAGCAGTGGCAAATAAAATCCATTCTACCGTGCTGAACATGCTGCTCCTTGATAGAGGACAAATATGCATCATCTCGTGTTTGAATTCAATTGCAGGAGAAAAGACAGATGACTTGCCAGTGGTTAGAAAAGATACCAAGTACAAATCAGAAGAGGAATACTTAAACACGTACTTTAGACTTCTTAGAGAGGAATGTTTTTACAAATTGAGGAAAGGAATCAATGACTTTGTGAAGAGTGGACAGAAATGTGATTCAAAGGAAATGACAGTGTACAGGTAACTCGAAAAATTACATGTATCGAAAAATTACATGTATCTGCTTGATTTTCAGGTACTCTTTGGGCCTATCCTTTTTCCAAAAGGCCTTCCATAAAGGTGAAGTACCTCCGTTGTAGTTCATTCATCAATCTCTTTGTTTAGCGATAGCAGCCTCTGTTCGTCTTCAAACTATGGTTCGGCAGGATCAGGGGAAAGATATCTTCCAAGGAATAGCCACTTCGTAATGTCCATCGCGAAGCCTGACTGACTGCCCCTTGATGCTCATGATGCTGATGGCCCTCCGCAGCCTTCGTGCCCTCCTGAGACGTTTTCTCTACAAGTGATTGAGAATAGAACTTGAATTCCATCGCCATATCTCACAGGGTGTCTCAAACTGCACGTTCAAATCAGTGGACGGGTGGATACGGTTCACAATCTTTTCAATCTTCCTTTATTTCACACTATGTAAGCGATTTACACAAAGGTACGTAGGTAGGAGAACCAAGTAGCTGATAAATAATCATTAAGCTAAAAAACATGAAGTTCATTTGTGTACAGTGTCCAAAGTAGCAAGAGCTTTCCTGTTGGACACCGTCATGTTCAGATAATCGGCAGCAGCAAAGAGAGGAAATAAAATCTCAAATAATATCAGTGATAGAACCAATTCGCCATGTTGCCGCCATTCACCGATATGCAAATTTAGTACGGCTCTATTAAGCACGGCTTATTCTGCCAAGTGGTCCTTCAATTGTCCATTGAAACAAAGTTTTGACAACATGCGGACATCCGCCTTTACTTTCTCTTATCCCCTTAGGCCTGTAATACTTCAGGTGCATCAAATCCTTTCAGGAATTCAATTTAAGCGTCGGTGCGAGGCATGTGGATACCCTTTGGGTATGGCCATCTATCCACGTTGTTTTTGCGCGGGATGAGATGTACTGTAACAGGACGCTCTGGCCTTGAAAACAAGCTCGGTACGGCGTTATTTCCGTACAGTTCGCTGATTTCCAAGCACTCCACTAGACTTTGGTATTTGACCTTCTCGCCACCCAAAGTTGTCAGCGACAAGGTCGCCTTCATTCCGGTTACAGCAAGACGTTTTATCAGCTACAACCTGGATCAAGCAATGCTCAAGACTCGACTATCGTTCTCTTTCCTTTCGCTCTGACTTTGATGGGAACTTCTCCCAGACCTTCGAATGAACTTCTGGTCCCTATAGAGCTACATAGTTTTTCTGTAACTCCAACAAAGCGATCATTTGCTTGGACCTTTGGCGCTTCGGACCCAGTACCGCTTGGAAAAGGGTCGAGTTGCGGCTCACTTCTCTCACACTGCTGTCTCTTCGGATGGAAGAGGATAGATTGTTTGCGGTGCTTCAGCTCGCAACTGGGAAGTTGGCAAGACTTCTCTCTTGGACAAGCTTTGACCATGTGCCCTGACTGAAGGCAGTTGTCACATAAACCCTTTTGAGTTTTCACGCGGAAACTTGTGCCTTTATTCGTAGGACTTTCCTCTAAACAGATTTCAACAAGTCAGCCAGTGATAGTGATCACCTTCTCATATTGGACTTTCGAGGCTCGACTTGATTGGAACCGCACCCTCACTACTGTTTGGACGTTCTGTCTTGTCATCGACTGAACTTCTTTTTTTGGTGTAGTTTTTTTACAAGTTTTTAAGAAAACAAAATTTGATTTCTTTACATTTTATACCAGTATCCTTCGGAGCCGTTTTTGTGTCGTCACGCAAAGTTGCCCCGAGCGCTTCGTGACGACACAAAAAAACGGCCGCTAGGAGACTAAGGGCGTGTTCGATTAACCGTATTCCGGAATAAGAATAAATGGAATGAAGTCAAGAAATCTGGCGTTCATTACATTACAATACGTAGAAATCTGCGTTTGAGTGTTCCAAAAATTACAGCGCAACAAAACTTTGCGTATTCTTGTTCCGGAATACAATCAATCGAACGCACCCTAAACATTTAGGTTTAAGTGTTTGTTTGCATGTAATTAAAAGGAGTAAGCCATTTTTTTACCTTATTGATTCTCTATCAACGTTTGATTCCATCTTTTGTATGTCTTGCACAGAAAGAGATTTGTATCGTCGACAAAGAGAATAGTGAATGAGATTATTGGTAAAATAGGCCATTTGCACGGTGGCATATTTTACAACAACGACCAGCAATCCTAGGGAGATTTAAATAACAAATCATAAGAGAGCCAAAGAAAGCAAAACCCGGAAGGATTGTGGTCGAAGGAGTAAAACAACGTCATCATGCAAATGGCCTATTAGCGAGGTCATTTTGAAAAGTAAATTACAAAAAGTAAAGGCCTAAAAACTGATCTCTGTGGTGCCCCACATGTAACGGGCATGGATGTAGATATAAATTGATTATTTTCAACGATTTGTTTTCGATTTGTGAAATAATCCTTTAACCATCTATGATAATTGGCATAGAAATACGATTTCTGCGGAAGAGTGGAATGATTGACTACGTATATACCATCAGTGTACTCATTACTTTCGGCAGCTTTTGTTAAAAGATTCATTGGATCATCCCTGTTATATATTTCACCTGCAGGGTTTTTCTACGTGGTTGTTCAACTTGTCACGAGGAATCTCCAACTGTTATGTCAATTTCAATGGAGTATGAGTTACCAGAGTCAAAAGACGAGAGTGAAAGAGAGTGAGTAGTGCTTTGGTTATGCTTGTCATATAACGTTTCATTTATTCTCAAACAGTCTTATTTGTCTATATGCCATCCAATCCCATGTCAATATCGGCTAAACTATAGCCTCCTATGTGCAGACCCTTCTCCATAGCCTAACGAGATTAACTCGTCTTGGATGTGGAATTCAGAACTTGAGTTGTCTACATAATCTACACATGCCTTATACCCGCCATTTTCTCTTACTAATACAGTAGGCATCTTTCAGCCATATATCTGAGACATATACCATGCTCTTTTTTTTTCTTCTTTCCCATTCGGTTCAATCAGATCTTCATGATAAAGGAATATGGCTATCACATCTGAGTCCTATTCTAGTTAACCTATCAGTATGTAGCAGTAGCTTCATCCAGTTTTAGGTAATTTGAACCCTCTTATTCAGTATAGTGCTCCATTTCATCACTAGCATAACATTTTATCCAATCCTTCATTTTAGTGAATAGCGTCATTTTAATTCAAGGTGTTCATAAGTTTTCATTTCCATCTATCCAGGCATGCACAGTGGCTATTGTATGGCAGTTTATTGTGTATCTCATTGGATGGCACTTTTCAAGAACCTGTTTGGGCAGTGGTCGAGGGCCACATCGCTAGCGAAAGGTTTGCTATGTACACCTAAGGTTATTTTCCACAAATGAGTTCCATAAACCGGTTACGCCTTCCGCCTCCCTCTATTCTGACCATTTTTACCCTGGGACGTGCAAGAGGGGAAGGGGGTTGGGGCGAGGGAGTCTGATTTTTTTCCTAGCTGGTGAAACATCAGCACCTGACGTTTTCAGAAGCTCTTCCTTTTAATCGTTCATCCCTTGCACGTATTTTGAGGCAAGTTTTGTGATGGTTAGTTACTATGGTTACGAGATATGACGTAATAAGTAGCAGGTAGTCAAGTCATTTTTCAGTGAAAATGCATGTTTTTTCAACTTCCTTCGACAATAAAAATAAAAATGTGGCTAAAATGATGCAGAGCGCTTATTTATGTGTTATTTTACATGCCAAGGGCAAAAAAAATTACCATTTGTCGCGGTTTTAACGTGATTTCTAATTCTTGAAAAAATCCAAGATGGCCACCATGTTTGGTGACGTCACAGACCTCCATCAGCGTCACCACCCATAAAATATACCTCATCTTGTTGATCAAAGGCTTTCCATTGAAGGCAAAATAGTTTCGAAATACTGCAACATATCCAAAACTCCAGGGAGGGGTTCCCCCCCCTCTACCACGGTTGGGGTATGAATATGCGTGTACGTCCGAGGGTTAATGAAATCTCTTCAACGGGACTTTGCTGTGGTAAAGATTACTGATCATGTAGTATGCGGTGGTTTTAACTTTTGGGTCTGAAAATGAAACCCTTGGGTGTGACCATTAAAAGGAAAGCCACTGAGCAGTTCTATCTTTCCTGTGGTACTGTTTATTGTGGTGTACAATGTGGGCGTAAACGTGAATGAAATCCTGAAGTCTAGCCACTCAAATATTATAGCAGCTGGTTATTGCAAGTAGTGTTTATTATCCTGTACAAGATAGTCCTAACTTTTAAAACTTTGGATAATGAAATCCTAATGTGGAGCATTTCAAATTCAAGCGAACGAGCAGTAACATCCTTTGGTACTGTTTATTACTCAGTACAAAGTGGTTTTAATTTTTTAGTTTGTGGCCAAAACCCTGACAGTATTACCATTCAACTGAAACTCCTCACAGCAGTATGCCCCCACTTTTGCACGGTACCAATTATTTTTCCTGTTTTACATTTTGAGTGTTTTTCAAGAGGGAATTTGGAATCATGCCTTTTATACCCTTCCACCCTTCTAGTAATTCTTTAAAGGTTTCCCTTCCTCATACTTACAGGAACCCTTTTTGGATAGTGTGCAAATACATCTGTATTAAAATTAATAACTAATTTATGATTTTTCAGGATTGTCAAGATAACCCTCTGTGAAAAGGCCAATGTCATGTTGGAGCCACAGTTCATTGCAAAGATGCAGGAGATCACTAACAAAAGTAAGTCAGTTTAACGGGTTGTGACGTTGTTAAAGATCGAAACTTGAATGAACTCAGAATTGTGATGAGGCTTTTTCTTGTGCTTATAGATTGTTTTTAGCAATGTTCACAGGAAGGCTTTTACTCTAATTGGCTGTGCTTAAGAGCATTTTTAGAGTGGAGACTTAACCAACTCAGTGAAAATAATCATAAACGAACGAGAAAAGTGGTGGTGGTGGTGGTGATTATTATCGCTGTTTTGCTGGCGGCTACGGTAGTTGAAAAGAACAAAAGCTTTCCCTTCCGATAGGAACAAAATTCTTTCTTCATACAAATTTTGCCAAAACGTTTTTATCATTTTTTTTGGCACCGACATGGCCGCCTCGTCACGTGGTCGCAAATCAAGAATACCGGTAAACTCACAGAAAAGTGAGGCACACCGTTTTCACGTATAATATGTTACCTTAAAGGATCAATAAACCGGAATTGCCATTAGTTTGCCATCGTAATGAATATTATAAACCCAGTCAGGGGCGTAGCCAGCTTTTCGAGTAGTTGTAGGCTTGGCTGACATTCATTTTCACAAACCCTGAAAATTTCACGCGTGACTAGTACACACTACTGTAACCAACACTTTGAGCTCACCCCTAACGACGCATAATTTATTACAAGCGGTAGGGTGATCAAGCCAAAAATTTGTCGGCCTGGGCCTATAGGTCTATGGGCTAACTACGCCCTTGCCAGTCGGAACTTCGTCAGAACCCGAGGAAATATGTAAACCACTCTCCTTAGGAGCTTTTATTAAGTTCTCTCAACATCCCACACAGCTTCAGGTTACTCAAGTAAAATGCTGCAAATTGCAAACGCCACATTCTGATTAAATTTGGGTTCCCTGCATTAGTGTGCAGTCGACCTTTGCGCCGGCCATGATGTTTTCATCTTACAGGTGAGACGTAGAGCCCTGCGCGAATGCAACTTTTGGGTGCTCAGGGTTTCGGCTATTAACACCGTCCATTTGATTGCTAACTCTAGATAACAGAGCATTCATGGCTGAAAGTCAAACATTCTATCTGTCCTATGCTCCCGCCATGGAAATTCTCCAGCACAGAGGTATTACCTTTTAGTATAGTGGTGGTTTATTATTATTTTTACCATTAGTTTGCCTAATTTTAATAATCCACTCGTCGCACGTGGTTCTGAGCAAAAGAAAGGCGACCGCTTGTGGTCTATATATTATCATTTTTTTCTTATTGGTATAGGTTTTATATTATGATATCATTCATAGACAGCAAAAAAGAAAAAAAAAGGAGCATTTCTTTATAATTAATGAATACCCCAAGATGGCTCTTGAATACCCTCAATTTTAAGTAACGTCGTTCCTTAGTCGGTTAAGCTGTTAATCAAGCCATCAATTCATCATTCTATTGCAATCAATTTTAAGTCCGTATTAGTTTCTTTCGCGCTTGTCCTTAGTACATGCTTAGCCATCAACTACTAGTACGAGTCAAGAACGAGAAGATGTGGTGCTGCTACTCGATGTCGTTATCGATTCTAAGACTTTCTATTTTCGGCAAGTCTACCACAAGGGAACATTGCATTAGTGATTTTCAAATAATGTCGTCCTACGTTGTTTGTAGATCATGTTCCATTCAAGGAGTACTTGGTTTATCCAGATCCAAAGCACATGGAACCCCCAGAGTACATGCAAAAAATTAAACACCCTCCAGACTGGGGAATTATTTTTGAAAAAGAACTACCCTCTGAATGTAGTCATGAAGATGAGTCTCCTGCAGATTACTCACTTGAGAAGGACTTCGATAGAATACGCCTGAATAGTTCTTACAAGTGCAAACTTGATGAAACACAGTTGGCTGCAGTTGAACTGGCCTTAAAGAATAGGCTGGTGTTAATCCAGGTAACTATGAAAAGTGTATATAAATTGTATTACTTTCAAGTAGACCCACACATCACGAGATTTTCAAGGCATTACTTTGGATGGTAAGGAGTAGAGAAAATAAATTTAACAATTCAGTCAAATAACTAAGGGAATGGCAAGTATGTAGTAGAATATTCACACAAAAGTGTTTTGGGTCAGGCCTTAGGATGAGACGAAGTCTGGCCCAGTTAAGCTCGTTTAATGAGTTTGGGTCGTCCAAAACGTTCTATCCGTCTGCTTCAGACGGATAGAACGTCTGAAGATCGTCTCCGGGACAAACGTAGATCTTCACATGCGACGAACTAAACTGATAAATTAAAACTTTGCATGATAATGTATATTTAGCTTCGTTCGGCTAAAAATGCTTTATGGTATGATTCAGTTGATTGGTTCGACGCGTGCTAAGTTCGACGTCTTAACAGACGATCTTAACTTAATTTAGTTCGACCCAGATTAGAGTTTGTTCGTCTTATGAAAGGTTCGACGTTTGGCCTAGGCCTCATAAAATTCTCTCTTGGCCTTAGACATTTGCGCATTCATTTGAAATGGAAAGAGTTTGAGATAACAGAGCTCAGGAGGGAATGAGCTCATTCTCTCTTACCTAGCTCTTCGATACATGGGGATAGCTATAGCCCGTTAACTAAATTGTTCTAATCACCTTCACTAACTGGCTTATTGACATTTTAAATTTTACAGGGACCACCAGGGACTGGGAAGTCTTTTGTAGGCGTGGCCCTAGTGCGCCTTCTTTTGTCTATGAAAGTACCTGAGCTATATGGACCAATCTTGGTAAGACAATTGGCAATTAAGTACTGATAGAGATTGCAAAATCAGTCTACCAGCCTAAAAATGCCATTTATATATTTCGCTCTTACAAACTGCAAGGTGATCAACACGATTCAAGTTAGCCGACTGTGTTACGCTTTCGAAAACCCAGTTATCACAAACTACGAGCAGTCTTGCTGTTTTCTTAGTCCGTCACCTGTGAGGCTGAAGGAGGGAAAGGCGCGAAAAAAGAGAGACTACTCCAAGTGATTTTTCAGTGCAAAATTTCAATGTAAGTAACCCTACCCAACAGAACTCCATCTTTTCCTATACCTCGTCATTTAAGCCGCAGGAGATGTTTCCAAAGCGCATCTAAACCTCGATTGTTGCTTTGCACTTCCTTTCCCAAAGGATAAACTTGAAAAATGGCCCACTTTAGTGTAAGATGGTTCTGGTTCTACGCAGCCGCGAGCCTATTGCTCATTGTGTATAAACACCGCGTATAGAAAAACAATAGGTAGAAAGAAATACGAACAACAATGGTTCATACGAGAAAACACCAAAGTCATATAATGATGAAGAAACGTGACTTCCGCAAGTGGCAATGTGGAATTAGCAGCGTGCATAACAGTCACGTGTTTCCTATGACAGCGGTGCACGAAAACATGACCGTGTTGTCAGAGGAATCGGTTCCTCTTTCGAGACGCGTGCAGATGCTTTCACTGCTTTCATGAGCGCCTTACGCGGTAACGAAATAAGTGGTGCGTAACTTTGAAGAAAAAGAAAAATCAATTGATTTTTTTTTCTTACGTTTGACCGATCTTAAGCAATATATAATAAAAACTGTAGTTATAATATATAGTAGCATGCTGGAACATGGGAAGTTACTGTATACTTCATTGTGTGCTCTCTATAGGTAGTTACTTACAAGAATTATGCTTTGGACAACTTCTTGAAAGAATGTCTCCACAAAGTTTCTTCGCCCGATGTGAAGATTCTGCGTGTTGGAAGGTTGGGTAATGAAGATTCGGATAACGAATTAAAGAAATGTTTGTTGAAAGAGGTTAGTTCACACGAGTTGCTATCAGTTATCTGTTTTTACACAATTATAATAAGTATTTGTAAAGGATATGTTAAAGCGTATTCTCGCGGCTGGCTTGAAAAGCTCATGTTTAGTTTCTGCGAACGGACTTATCAGAGACCTTCCAATCCGGAAGACTTAGCTTCTTATTGTTTGTAGAAAATTAGCATCGTATGAGTCTTATATTGCTATTTTAACTTACCTTTGCTGTAGCCCACCACTCAACTATCAAGCGTTTGGGTTTCTTGTGGACTGTAGTAAATATCCCATACTATTTACCTCGCAGCTAGTCCCTGGTGTGGTTTTAGTGAAAACAGTTACACTTCAACAAAGACTGCGTGAGGTTTCTCGTTTGATACCAGTAGATCTTGATGAATAGACAGTCGTTTTTAAAAAGAGATCGTTGAGTCTCATATACCAGGGCTGGGTTGTTCAAAGCTGGGTTAAGATAACCCAGGATTAGTGCGAAATTAGGAATCAGATATAAAAGCTTAAAAATCGAATTTAGTTTAATTATATTCGTCTACAATTATATGTTTGGATATGCTAAAAAGAAAAGAAAAACTGACCGAGGAAATGCTATTGAACAAAAGAAACAGAAACCCCTGCTTAGAGCTAATCGGCCGTCGAACAAGTGGCCCCAGATTAATATGTTTTTTTTCTTCTTCAAACTTATTATCTTTTCCTAAGGTGGGGCGCTATTGGCCTGAAAGATTGTTCAATCAAAAGAGAAAGTTGAAAGCGCAGATTTGGGCTCTGCAAACAAAAGTGCGAGATGCGTACGAAAACCTTCGGATATCAAGTCGTTTCTGTGCAGATATGTTCTTGAAGGTAAGACATTTAGGTAGTGTTAAACGAAGTAAAGAAGGCGATGGAAGAAACAAAATATTATTGCGACCTCTGATCGTGGAGATAGGGCCTAGGAGGTGATGACGACTGTAATGTACTGAGTGTATAACCCTACAAACATCTTTCCTGTTACTTTTTTTTTTTCGTAACCGCGAAAGTTGAAACGCAACCTGACAGCAGTAGAGCCAAACAGAATTTCTTTTCTTTTTCTTTTAATCAACCATACCAAACTTGAATTTCTTTTTTTTTTTTTTTTTTTTTTAATAAAGGAAGCGTCTAAAGACCAAATAAAGTGCCTTTTGGTTGACAACAAAAAGAAGACAGTGACAGAATATGATGTGGATGCATTGATCGACGAGCAACCCAAAAGTAAAGCGAGACTGAAAGGTGCTTCCTATGCATTTTTTGTTTTCGTCTTTTCGTCCTTCTCCTTTACTTTCAAAGTCTAAAACCTCACTGACGTAGAGTAAGCAGCTTTCATTATAACTCGCTGCTTTTCCTTTAATTGAAATGCCATTTTCGATCAATTTACGCTCTGTACAGGAGCAAGGAAAGAAAAAACATTTTTAATTACAAATTAACGTTCCTAACGTTCCTAACGTTCCAAAAGAAAATCAATCGTATCTACTTTCTGGTGCCCATTGCTAATATTTGGGAAATTCAATGCTGCCTCCTGTGTGCGAATGTGTTTTGTTTTTGTTTTTGTTTGTTTAGTTGGTTGCCCAACCTCTCCCTCCATAATTTTTTTAATGGTCCATCCCTTATTGGGTTATTTATTTTCAACTAAACTTAAGTATTTATTTTTTCTCATTAAAACGAAAGAACTTGTGGAAATAGCTTTGAAAGATTGGCTTCCTTCCCAAGAAAAGTTTGATCAGTTTGTTGCTGAAACTTCCGTAAAGGAAAAAAGGTAAGTCCATATTACATGCGTTTTATCGTTAGTAGCAGTGGCGGACCCGGGGGAGGGGCCCAGGGTGCCCCCCCCCCCCTTATTTTTAGACCAAACTAAGCCCCGAAGGGCCGAAAAAAAATTTGTTTGAGAAAATGAAAACAAATTATCCCAAATAGCATGCAATGACATTAAATGGAATGAAAATAAAGTTCTCTGGAGCAAAAAAATCAAAAGCTTATTGGAACAGATAGGATTGGGAGAACCCTTGATGAAAGCATACTATGCGGACATAGGAATCGTAAACATGATCAGGCAACGACTTAAGGATATCGAACTACAAAGATGGCTAAGTGAAATAAATAGCGACACCAGAAAAGATGCTAACCAAAACAACAAAATGAGAACCTACCGGTTATTCAAAGCGATAGACAATTACAAATGTGAAGATACCTACTGCAGGTCACCAATACGCGACACAGAATAGCTCTAACAAAACTTAGTAACCACAGGTTAACCACTTGGTGACTTAGTAACCACAAATTAGCCATAGAGACAGGACGTTATTCGAGACCGTTTAAGAAACCTGCAGAAAGAATTTGCCCAATTTGTAAAATAGAAATGGAGGACGAATACCATTTTCTAAATATATGCCCTGCTTACCAGGAAAAAAGATGTCCGTTACTAGATTATTTGGAAAAAGAATATAGAATAAAAATAAGCAGAATGTCACGTAACAAAATATTCATGTTTCTAATAAACCCCCTAGCGGAAATGCTAAAATACAAAAACTAATAGCAAAACATATATTCGAATGCTTTGAAAAAAGGAAAGGGGAAGACGGCAAAAAATAAATGCTCTAGGACTTAATTAATTAATAGCTTATTAGCCATATATGGTTAGGAATTTTTTGTTGTTTGTAATTTTAGTTGTTTGGAAATAGTTGATATATTATTTATTGTATAAGACTCCAAATAAATAAAACATGTATGTATGTATGTATGTATGTATGTATGTATGTATGTATGTATGTATGTATGTATGTATGTATGTATGTATGTATGTATGTATGTATGTATGTATGTATGTATGTATGTATGTATGTATGTATGTATGCCCCCCCCCCCCTCCTCCCTTTATCTGAAGGTGTGGATCCGCCACTGATTAGAATGCTTGACCCGTATGTTCAGGAGAGTTTGGTTTGAGAATTTGAAAAAAATCAATAAACTGAGAATGAATAAGATGAAAGAATATGTGACCTTCGAAACTAACTCATCATACTAAGCAGATGGAAAGAAGCTGAAGAAAATCAGGCGTGACTGGGAATCGAACCCCTTACCTTTGCGATTACCTGTCCGTTCTATCTAATCGAGTTAATCAAGCCAACTGGAGAGCAGACCAATTGTGAGCTTAGTTTTGTCAAATAAGTCATTTTGAGTGGAATGGTTAAGAAGGTCAGTCTCCTTTTTTATGTTTTTGTGGACTGCGGTGCGCCACGTTCAGTAGCATTACTACCATTTTGAAGTAACTTTTCGGGAGGTTCCGAGTTCGATTCCCAAATGTGATCCCAAAATCATTGTTTTGATATTTTTCCTTTTCCGGGTAACTTTAAGTAGCTAATTAAGTAAAGCTGGAGAGAGGAGGGAGGGGGGAGGGGGATGGGTAAAATGAGGGAATTGTCAGCCGCCGGTTTGACAGTCTAATGAGTCAATTTGCGCATAGTTAATATGAGTGGAATGGTTCCCACGAAGGCAATCAGACTCCTTTATTATATGTTTTTGTGGACCTTACGATGCCCAACGTTCAATAGCATTCCTGTCATTTTGATCTTGCAGACCATTAAAGACGTCGCAATCATTTATTACTTCGGCGGAGCGCGAAGTAAACGTTTCGCGACGCTCAGGAATGTATCAAAGTTACAATTTTTTGACAAGATTGGGCATGCAAAGTCTGTAGGTTTTCGGTTTTATTCGGCTATTTGACGAAGTGAGAGCCGAATTAATTCGAGATATCTCGAGATCACTTCGATTTCTTTGATTTATTCTTTAGCTTTTTCGAGGAAGAGAGAATTATTATTTTATTTTGGTTTGAACCGACTCATCTGTGTGACCCGTCAGATCAGAGGAGACTCTAAGTTGAGGGATTAGCCGATTGCGCTACTGCGACCCAAGGTAGTTTGGGATATGAAAAATAGTTATGAAATGATGCACTAGTTTCGGGACAAGATTGGGCGTGCAAGTTCGTGACTTTTCGGCTTGTTTCAACTATTTCACGAAATGAGACCGGACTACTTCGTGATATCTTGAGATCACTTCGAGTTTAGTCTTTAATTACTCGAGGAATAAATAGAGGATATTTCGTGGCCGCGCAGAGACACGAAATTTCTCTTCGAGTGTTGAAAAACATTTCACGAGTGAGCCCTCCTTTCGAACTGTTTTACGATGAATTTAAAGTTACAAAATGCTGCAAAAAGATATTTTGTCTTTGTTGAGTGTTACGTAGTAAAATTGCTTTCATGCGTTGCTTGACTTTCTCGAACGTTCTCTACGTTTTTGGATTAGCCATGAATAATTAATTAGGGCATGTTTCCATTTCAGCATGAGTCAGCAGATTTGTATCAGTTACTAAAATCATAAAATATGTCGAAAAGCTACTACTATTCGCCTGCTGTTTAGTATTTTCTAGAACCTCTTGTCAAACGGTATACAAGTTCCAAGCGAGTTCTTTTGAAGAACTAAGTTTTTTCCCACGAGATGGACTGCTGTGTTTAGTCAAGTGTGACGAAGGTCGATTTTCAGGTATTGTGTTTACAAGTTCGCGGAAGCCGTAAGATATCTGAAGTTCAAGTGAGAGTTTGTTATTATTGGTAGAGGCTGTTTAGTTTTACTTAAAGTTCAAGTCAAGTTTGTGTTGGTGGATGCTGTGTTTTAAAGCTCTGTAAAGGCTATGTTCCTTTGGTGTTAAACTTCCTTGTGTTAATCCGACATCCCTGCGTGCTGATAGTCAGTGAATAATTATCCTCAAAACATTCGAACTCGTGACTTTGAGTTTTAGCCAATTCCATGCTCAACGTAATTGACTCCTTACCCATGCCTTACATATCTTTAATCAGTACATGAGACTGCTATGCTGTTTTTGAAGCCTGATGTGACTAAGAAAAATAGAGAATTGTTTTTTTAGAAGGATTTGTATGGAGTCATCAGAGCATAACTGGGCTAATATCTCGGAGACAATTTGTCCCGAAATGCTAGTTTTTGGCAAGTAGGCCTCTTGGATGTTGCTCTTTTCAGAATATCGTGACAAATCCCATAATTTCACAAATTAACACCTTACTCTTACCATATTTGATTTCTTACTATTCCTCTGCATTTACAATTAATTAGTTCCACAACAACGACGCCGAAGTGTACGCTCCGTAGCGTCTTGTTCTGTCACAATTTGTCAACAATTTTACACTGTTGTTTTTACCTTTGAGGAGTGCCGTCTTTTATAACCAGTCTCCTTTGTTAACTATGATTTGCCTCCGTAAAAACAAACAGATAAATAGTAATAATAATAATAATAATAATAATAATAAAAATAATAATAAAAGATAAAAAAAAAACATTGAATCTTTATTAACATATGACCAATTTACATTCCACTATCATAGACTTAAATTTTGATGAAATTAAAAATAACAGAAAGCGCTATCAAAGAAAAAAGGATTAGCACAATCGGTTATTGCGCGGCTTTCTGTGCGGAAGGTTCAGAGGTCGATGCTCGGGTGTGAAAATCCGTCTTGTTTCGACTTCTTTCCTTTACGTGTAGCTTTAAGTAGCTTTAAATACCCGTAAAACGGAACACTGATGGAGAGAGGTGGGTAAAATGAGTGTTCTGTCGGCCTCAGGTTTGTCATCAGTTTTATGTGTACTTTTACGAGTTACCGACGGAAAATAAGGACCTTCGCCTCTAAGGGTTAGCCTTCGAAATGTTAGCTTTTCAATGATTTTACAGTGGCTAATTGAATTTGTCAGCTCAAATGACGAGACCTGTAAACAGGCTCTCTTGTGAGGTATAAGACGATGATAAAGCTTGAAAGAGTGGGCAGATGGGGAGGGAAAAGGGGAGTCCTTTACGGCGCTACTCCGCGAGCCTGTTCACAGGGTAAGTTGACTCAATCAAATTTTGTGTGTGGCTTTCCTACCGAGACAGCACAACAGTGTCTTCATTGAAACTAACCCCTTCAGTGGTTGCAGCAACATCGAGTCTTTTTCCTGCCGGCGGACCTTCCTTTACCTGGAGACGAGATGTGTGCTAGAGTGTGACCGCTTCTTTACGAGATAAATTTTTCGCGAGATTCAACCGTGGAACAGTAAAATAGTTCCTATTTCTGATTGCAACGGCATAACAGCTAATCAGTAGAGTAGCTATGAATTTGCCCGCGTAGATGGCGCATTGCACGCGCAAGTATCATGGGAAACAAAGTTGAGTGTGACTGCTTTTTATGATCCCCGTATGTGAAAATACTAGGAAAAAAATATATCGACAAAAATACCTCGTTTGTGTAACCACGGTTTATGTCCCTAAAAGGATTCCAAAGATGACGGACGCCTCAAGCGCTAGCGTTTTAATGTTTCGAAGCCAACGTCAAATGAAATCATTTGTCACTTCATATGTCACTGTGCGAGTGTAAAATTTTGCAAAACGCCCACTTTCTGTAAAGCCAGAGAAGGAGGAGATTATGAAAAAAAAAAAAAAAAAAAACGAACTATCTCCAATGGTAAGATTATATACGATTTTTTAAGTGGAGCTGGAATTTGCGCTTGAAACAGGGGGGGTTACTAAAAGTTCTTCACTGGAATTTGGTGTTTAAATTACAGTATATGGCAAGTAATTTTTTTGATCAAAGCTGAAAAGAAAAAGTCAAACCCGAAATTTGATAAGGGTGACAGTTTAATAGAGCATAATGCAATTCCTGGTGAATCTTGACTTGATTGTGCCCTTGTTGATGTAGCTCTGTGGAAAGTGGTCAGCAAAAAAACAAAGATCAGGGAGAGGAAAATCCGAATGATTATAGAGACCCATCCGCTGAGCAGAATGAACGGCTTCTTGCCTTAGACGAAGAGAGTCCTGACGAAGACGATAAAGAAATCGCTAAAGAAGAGTGCTTTTCTTCACCAGATCGTCCCTGTTTGCGCAAACTTGTTTGTTTAGATGAAAACGGTATGATTGCAAACAACAGTTAAGGTTAACACAAATTCTGAAGCAAATCTGACTTAACAATTTGTTGCAATATTGGGGCAAAAAGTTGTAAGGGCGCCATTAACCGCCATTAGAGAGATTCAGAGTCACTTTTGCGGCAAACGGCAAACGTGAATTTGTACCACGTGACCAAGTTTCCCTATTACTTGTCGTTTACTGTTTATTGTAACTACTCCAATTATATCCATAAGGATTGTTCTGAGCTGTTTTTATCGCTCATTTTCTATTTTGGGAATTTCTCAACTTCAATCTGACTTTTGCCGTTTTTTCGTAAACGTGACTCTAAATCTCTCTAATGGCATAGCTCCAACCCCCGGTATATATACCACACGCTACCCACAATACCCTGATTCGCTCTAACGAAGAGTTAGCCCGCGAAACGTCAGCTCTCCAATCTCGCTATGGTGGCCAATCTACCTTATCAACTAATTTTATAAAAACCAATCATTGTATGTATTTCACTTCACCAGCGACGCGACACCACAGTTTCTTTAGAAACTAACCCTTTCATGCACCTCCATGTGCAACGACTTCTTGAAAGCGACCACTTTTCATTAGTGACCACCATCCAAAACACCACTTTTCTTAGGCAAAGCACCATAGTTGGAACCTGTCGGGAACGGTCAGTCTTTGAGCAAACTTTTGCGCGTATATTCTGGTCTCTTACCTGTGCTCGCTGCACAACCGCTGATAAGGGAACGAGCTTTATTCGATCTATACGACGTTTCCGACATTTAATGTTCCCTGCAATTACTAAACAGCTCCTATGCAATCAATAATTCTCTTTCCATAAGTAAATGTGTAAGATTCCTCCCCCCCCCCCCCCCCCGACCCTCCTCCTGCATGTGCGAGCACGTGGTGCGACCTTTAGTATTGAAATTTAGTGAGATAACTTAGGGAGGTTCAACTTAAATTACTTTCAGATTTGTTTTACGACACTCATTTGAAAATTGTTCTCACATTGCCACTAACCGTTGTTTTTGTAGAGGTAAAGCTTTTCAGAGATCTCTTGAATGAGAATGAAGTCTGGAAGCTCAAACATATCAAAAGAATACAACTTGTTTATGCCCTTCAAAACAAGTACTTCTCAAAGGCCAGTTCTGAGTTCTTAGATGTCAGCGAAACATATATGCAGGTACAAACATACCAGGCTTTCGCTTTTGCTATGATACTTGTCACATGTTGGAACACTTGTCACGTCCATTTGAAAATAAAAAGCTAGATTTCATATTTGGAAAGAAGTGAAAAGGTACACGAAGGGAAAAGATAGATAGGTTGGTTGAGAAGGTGGAACTTGAAAACTCCTCAACTTTCGTTCAGTTTTTTCAACAGAATTTGACGAGTATTATATCCTTAGCGTGTTATGAAATAACAAAAGATAAATAAATAAATAAGAACAGTTTTGAGACTGCGGTTATTCTTTGTAACTCAGTGATGTTTCCCACGGTTAAAAAAAGTTTTAAAACCTAGGGACTCTGCATATAGATAGACCTCACAGAGGAGCGTCCGGCGTCCCATAGCTAAAGAAAATTGGGAACATATGGATCCGAGAAAATTTGGTTATGACGTCATCAGCGTACGCCCGAAAGAACGTCCGTACAGACACTGAGGGTAGGGGTAAAAAAACTCAGTAGGGTAGGGAAGGGAATCCCAGAATTGTACCTTGCATTCTAGGGGCAACCAACGGAGTTGCTCGAATGGAAAATCTATATTGATGTTTCTTGTGCTTTTTGCTTGATCACGCTTTTGGTCACGCTCCAGGAGCAACCTAGTCTCCCCTCCCTCCGGTTGGTCAAAATTTTGACATGTGAATTCATGAATGAAAACTTATGCAACATCAAATATGAAGACTTAGCCAGGTCTAAAAGCGAAGCTCTCGTTAATGTTTATATTTTACTCGAACAAAATATAAAATCGTGTAATGCTCAGCGGCGACGGCAACAAAAACGGCCAAAACAATCGGCAGGTCTAACTAGCAAAAAAAAAAGTGGGCACGTGCAGCACACTTTTTTGTACATTCCTTTGCCGTTGTTTTGCACGACTACAACGTGAAACTTCCAGAAACTTCCTAGTTACACGTTTTATGGAGGAAATGTTGTATGTGTCGTTGTTCCCATTTTTTTCACTACGCCTCATTTTCACCTTGATGGCCGGCCGCTAGCATTTCTCATTTTCTCAATTCTGGTATAAAATTTTAATGCTTCTCTTCCAACGATGTTGGTTTCCTTTGTTTTTTATATGTCACTCTAGTTCCTTATCTGTTATCCAGGTCAATGTAGACATTAAAATTTAGTGGAAAGAAAGGGTGCTTTCATTTGCAACATACGCGTATAGCTGTCGCATTAGCCCGCTGTAATTTGTATTATTTTTGGGCCTAAAAACTATAAAGAATTCCTCGTTTTATGGAGGAAATGTCTTACATGTTCTTGTCTTTTTTTTTTTTTTTTTTTCGCTGCCCCTCATTTCTACCTTGGTCCCCGCTTGCATTTCCCATAATCTCACCGCCGCGACAAAATTTTCATGCTGTTCTTCCAACCAAAAAAAATGTCTCTCTGTTATCTCTCGCTATAGCTGTCTGTCGCTCTTTTTCTCGTTGAGCTTCGCTGGCCTGGTGCCTACTGTCTCGTTTTCTCTTTCTTTCTCTTATATTTCAAATTTGTGGACTTGGCAATTAAAGTGAGCTTAATACTTTAGAGAACACGGATACAGAAAGGACTTCCGCTTTCCGTTTTCGTCTTTATTGACTCTTTAGTAGTCTGTTCTTCACAAGACACGGGTGGCTATGCGATTTCTCGCCAAAATAACATCGAGTTGCATTTGGGTTGCCATACCTGTGGATTGAGTTATTTGACATTCGTATGCCTGTGGTGCGGACGGACGGGCGGTCGGTCGGGCGTGCGGTCACGTGATATTGCCAGAATTCCTCGGATGGGTAGATTACCATATTTTCTTAGGTATGGGCTATGCTCGCGCTCGGCTTCGCAAGTGCGTGGAGCTCTACTATAAATTTCTGGATTTTCATGGGCTGAAGCTTATTCGTTCTTTTTTTTCGGTTTTAGGCAATTAAAAGTATATAAATGGACGCTTCGCTTTTAGCCTTGGCTAAATCTATACATTAGTTATGACTTCTTATAACAACATGCCCGCAAGCAATTAAATACATGCAGGTAATTATGTTATTATTATCGCCGGTCAGTGTTTGATTGCAGAATGGTTTAGAGGCCTGAACTATTGGAAGTCAGAACAAAAATCTCGTCTTGCAGGAGGCAAACCAATTGGTCATTTTGCTAACTAAAAGGATAAATGAATAAAATAGTTTTGTCGAGAAACAACAGCACGTAAGTGGTCAGGGCAGGACTTGAACCTAAGACATCAAAATTTCAGTCCTATCGCCCTTACCACTCGACCACAAACCTCAAATCCTCACAAGAGTCTTGTCGTTGCACAGTGCTATTACCCAATACATTAATTCTTGAAAATCTTGTTGGTCTCGTCTGAGTGGGTATGTGCGGTATACAGCTATTTCAAGAAAGTTTGTTGGAAAAAAATGTGCAAGCGACAATCCCGAAGGATAATATGGGATATGATCCGTATTGTTGAACCTACTTTTGTTGCTTTCTTTTAGTGCTCGCAAACATACGTCCATGGCCTCCCGTGCCATTCTTCAAATTTGTTTGAAGAACAGTCAACTTCTAAACCGCCCACAATACCTTTCGGGATTGTCGCGTGCACTTTTTCCCGCAACCTCTTCCGACATAGCTGTATATAAACCCCTACCATCGGTTGTGCTGTGTAATGTGAGGTACATATACCGGTAGAAAGAGTTCCATCATACTATGAGTGGCTGTCACATTTAACATTCGAAATCTCTCTACCATAGGACAATTAGTAATTTTAAGAAAGGTACTCGCCATGTTTGGAACGTTTTGAGAGTTTTAAAAGTATCTTACGTACCTTTTTATTATCAATTGTACGAGGTGGTCGTACAAACGTTTATTTACAATATATAAAGACCTGCCTTTGGGAATATTATCCACAGTTACATCATCAGTTAAAAGAGTTGACTAGTCAGCATAATGTTGAAGTGATGAAGAGGTGCGATGTTATCGGTATGACCGTGACTGGGGCATCAATAAGGGCCAACCTATTGGGTAAGTTGTTTTTGTTTATTCTGTTGTGTTGTATATGGGTAATCAAAAGCTAGTAAGACAATATTTGTACTATTCTTAAGCAGTCTTTAAGTGATACAATCAGAAATATTGTTGTGAACAAATTTGAGATACGAGAAATTAAATGTGCTCTTGTAGTCTTAGGGTCTTTTCACTGTTCTGTCACGCCATAAAATAAACAGTTAATTGTTATGTTTAGTATGCCGAGAGCACGGGGCTAAAAGAAATCTGAGCCCCTGCCTGGAATCTCATCCGTATCGTCAAGAAGACGGATCGGTCGCTTCTAGGTGACCTGATTGGATTTCTTTAAAAGCAAAACTTCCAAAGTTTGAGCGTTTCGTATGTCACCATAGTTTAAGTATGCCCCAGTTCACTCACCAAATACTTCAACCTGCCTATATAATCTCGTACCCAGATCTCTTATTGACAAAGCCGAAGCAAGTGAGAAAATTCAACTTTTTTGATTGGCTAGATTGTGAGCGAATGACACGAGTGTTGTCTCCTGCGCGAGCTATGGCGTGTGCACAAAAGGTAATTCTTTGCAAAGTCTTCAGTTGTGTTCAAATAAATATTTTCACGGAAAAAGTAGTTTCCGTCTCAATATAAATTGTAAAACCATTTTTATCTTATCTTTAAAGACTTCTTACAACTCCCTCTCTCTCTCGGTACCAACAAAAACTTTTGAAAAGGATAGAAAAACTTATCTCGTATAAGTTAGCGCGCGCTATGATAAATAAATTTAATAGGGAGCCCATTTTAAACTAAATGTTGCGTTGAATTTGATGTTACAAATAACGACAACAAATTAGTTGGTTCATACTGAAAATGTGCGTATAACCACAAGTCTTGTTAGAAAAAATTCACTGCTCTATCAAATTTGTTGTTAACACGTCGAAAAACGGGTCTACCTCGGTGTAAGAACCTGTGAACTTTTTCTTTGTTTTGTACCTTTTGTTTTTCTTGGTTTTATTGCGTTGACTTCTTTGTTTTCTTTGTTTTACGTGACCGGTGAGTTTAACAGGTTCTTACACCGAGGATGAGCCAAAAAAACGGCCGCGATATTGTGGATTTATTTCGAGCATGCGCTCTTTTATCGCCTGTCACATTCCTGAAAAGTGATAACGTGTACATATCAGATTTGACCAGATCTCGCCTTCGGCTTCGTCAACAAGAGATCTGGGTACGAGATTACCTACCTATATTCCTATTAAGTCTATAAAATGATTTTACCGGAAGTCGCGTTCAGTCTTTTCCGCGTGCTTTCTCGTCGTCAACTGACTTTCCTGTTCTGTTGCCAAATCAGCCTATTATGAAGGATAGGTTGTCACGAGAGTCGGCCATTGAAGAATGACGTTTTGGAAGCTCGCGTTTTTAACCCGTAGATACCCGAAGAGTATCCAAGGGGTTTTTTTTATGGGTTTCGATATGTAAATGTGTCACTCGCTCACTTTGCGTTGACAGAGATCGGCTCTTCGGCTCCGACCCGAACTCATTGAAATATAGCGGCGCGAAAGCTCTGAGGTCAAAGATGTGGGAGGGCGCAAGAGCATTTTCTAAACATTTATCCACGGGTTCCCCACAGGTTTACTTTGATGTAAAAGACGATTTCGCTAGTAACTTCACTATTTTATTTTTTGAGCTATTTTGTAATTTAGACCATATGAGGAGTGTTTCTTTCTTGCTTGAACGTGACACACATACTACTTCAGGAAAAATAATCTAAAAAGGTCTCAAGGAAGCAGCATTCACAAGATGTAACGTCTCGCATGGCGCCATGAAGGCTGTCATTGGCAATGTTGTACTGCTGAGCCAGAACTGTTATGACCTGCCTGGCCAGCTCTTTCCCTCGAACGGACTGCCAGTTACTAAGTCGAACTAGGCCTTGTATAATTGCCCAGTGAATCTTAACACTATCGCCAGAGCTTCCCCAAGCCTTGTGGTGCCATCACAAATAATAAGATCGCTAGAGCCTGAAATTTCATTCCTTATTCGTTCCCCTTCCACATTCCTTTTAAGTGGAATGAGTAGACGTATTTAAGCATTTAAGCAAATCGCTACAGCGGCCTCAACTATGGCGGTTGTGGATGCGGAGTCCTGGGGAGAGTACATCACCGTAGCCTTCCAAATTTCAACTTCAAGCGAGCGGCACCCAAGCAGTTACTACGGCGTTTCTCGCTCATTTGATTTCGCTGCTAGTGAAACGCAGGGAGGACGTAATTACTGGAAAACCAGACGCGTCAAATACTTTCTTTATAAAATGAAAAACAATCTATGTTAGGTTTTAATACCAGTGATTGTAAATATAGGAGAAAAGCCGAATTTTATACTCACGTAGTAGTGACTACGCCACAAGACAGGTCTTCACGTTGTAGGATTAGGCGCTACGGCAAAAGCTCATTTCCAAGCGTGCGCACTGTGTCATTTTTGGGCGTTTTTACTTCCGGCCTTCGTAGCGATTTGCTCAAATTCCCTAATAACTTGTAAGACGGCATCCTCCTTCTTGTGATAATACACGAAAACTGTCCAGTTCTCTAAGAGGGAAGCCTGCGTTCAGAAATGTTCTCCAACGTTTACTCTACATATGCGCTGTTCGTCAGAAGGGTTTCGGAAGTATTTGCTTGTATTTCTTCAACTGTCTGTAGTACTGTGGTTCACGTAAGCCTTTTTAGGAAAGCCTTGTCGTATCCAGCTTTTGCTTCTCAGAATCAATATGCGTTTTGATGAACTTATCGACAGACTATAAAAAATAGTTACCCGTTAAACACGCTCATGTTTCTTGCACTGAAAACTTTTTAAAGATCTTACTACCCGCCTTTTTAGTGCCTGGTCGTCTTCACTCCCTTTTCGTTTTAAAACACGCACACATCAAAAACGATGTTGTAATAGTCGTTAATCGGGGAAAAGGTGGGGTGTGAAAGACGCGGAAAGGGCGAATGGGGACAGCCTGCATTTTGCTGCACTCAATATCTGGATTACAGGCTAATTTTTGACTCAGAGCGCTCAATTTAGTCTTTTAAAAATTAGTAAAATCCAACTAGTGGTCTATTATCAATGCTGCGCTCTGATTGGTGAGCTACTACTAGGCTGTATGTTATAGCCCACTAGAAGCGAAAACCACCGGCTTTGAAAACCAAAACAATGGCGGCTGAATCGCGTTTTGCTAGCTAAAGTTATTTTGTCTCGATATTTTTTACCAACTAAAGAGTAACTGGATTTTACTAAAACAATTATTCCTTTCGCCCTTATGGCCTCTGAGTCAATAGCCCATTCGTGCTCGAGGAATAATTATTTAATATCTTCTGACAAGTGTGAAGGCCAGCTTGACTTCCCGCTCTAAGTGCGTTCTTGTTTTATTGCTATTATTATTTTTTTTTTTCCAGCTGACTTAAAGCCCTCTGTCATGATTGTGGAGGAGGCGGCAGAAATCCTTGAGGGGCAGCTTGTTGCTGTTATCCCGTCATCCGTTCAACATCTTATTATGATCGGAGATCACAAGCAGTTGAAACCAGTTGTATACTTTCAACGACTCAAGAAACGTCACCATTTGGATTTGTCCATGTTCGAGAGACTAGTGAATTGTAAGCTACCTTACATACAACTCGGATATCAGAGCCGAATGAGGGATGAGTTTGTCGACTTGATACGTGACCTGAAGATTTATAGCGAACTTAAGACGCATCCTGAGGTAAACGGAACTTTTAGTTATTGCTGTACTCTGTCACAACAAACCGTACACATGATTTTTACTTAACTCACCCGTATAACGAGTCAAAAAGTTAAGTGATGAACGCAGTTCAGTAACTTAAATTAAAGTCCCTATTTTATCGGAACAAAACCCTGCTTTGCGTTTTACTTAAAAACTACTTTACTGTTTTGACGCATTGCTCAAGTTAATTAGGGCATGGGTCTCTCCATATTCAGTAAAAAATTGAGGGGTAGTCTATCTTTCGAAGCTGTTGTGGTAGAACCGTGAAACTTTACCAGACAAGCACCTTAGGGCCATTTATACAAGAGAATAAGCCGCGAAAGGAACCATTTATACGAGTGCGGCTTAAATAAGACGCGAACTGCTCCTATAAAAGGGTTCAAGGCTTAGTTCGCGGGCAGATCGGTCCACTGATGACGTAGTTTGTTTCCGTGCCTCCTTTTTAAGGTAATTGCGTTTGCATCAATGCCTCAGGCGAGAAAAAAAGCGAAACGATTAGCTTTTGCCAAGAAAAAACACCCTATTTTCCAGTTTCTTTTTTGTTTCAAATACATTTCGGTCAAGGTTGCTGTTGGGCTTCCAAATGATTAATTTGTGAAACAAATTCGCAAAAGTTAGGGTCATGCAGTTGTCTAGCTGATGTGCTATTTCCAGTTCGCTGCATATCAGGAGGATCTGTGTTTTTCCTGCAGCACTCCAAACATTTCTCTTTTTTTCGTTGACTCTTTATCCGTTGCCATTTTTCACTTTCGGCAGCGAATGGACGGGAGCAAATGTAAACGGAGGTAATTTTCCCGCCACTGCAGCGCGAGTCTCTCAGGTTCTCGGGTGAAGGTCTGGGATCATTCTCGTTCTCAGAGCCAGTCCTTTAATTTTAAAAAGACCATGTCAACAATAGCAAAAACAGACCATGCGCAGCAATCCTTCACGGCTTCAGCAAGCCGCTGACAACGTTTGAGGGCATTTATTCGAACACTTTCACCACTAAGGCAACCCGCTACTGAAGCTAGCCATGGGTTGAATAAGCCGTGAACGTAGGTTTTGCACCATTCACACGGGGTGTTCGCGGCTTAGGTAACCAGCGGCCAGACTAAGCCGCGCCTTATTTTCTTTCGTATAAACGACCCTATTGTTATTTTTTGGCAATTTTGCTATCACACAATATGCAAATGAGGTCACATGACGCGTCACAGCTAAAAAAGCTGTTAACTAAAATGGATACACTTTTTCTTTTGTTCTTATTTTTTTACTAGTTGGATAGTTTTAAGGCCTTTAGGTATCTCATTTTTGTGCTTGGCGATGCTACGATATTGTAGGCCTGATTAAAGGAATACTTGTAATGGGGGACTGGGTATTAGTAAAAAAAAACGGTTATCTACAAAAGTAATAACGTATTCAAATGTTGCCAAGCACAGTTTTGGAGTTCTTTATAATGTAAGTTGTCTTGTAGCAATTAAGTTGAATAACTACTTATTTAAACTGCTGTCATTTTTTGTGACTTTGTGGGCGTAGGAAGTCACGTGACATATATAGTAATATATAAGTATAACTTTTCGGTAAATCCCATAATTTACACAATTTACAGCTCTACGATAAATACGAATATAGACCACCCCCTCAGTTTTCAACAAAAATAGCTTTTGACCAATGCCTTAATCTGCTTAATTTACTTCAGTGTATTTTTCTGATTTCAAAATTAGTGCGTGGAATAAAGTTACCGTAATTACTATAATTTCCATCTTGTTTCAGTCGGAAATCTCAAAATTTTTATTGTTCCAACACTTTTGTGTACAAGAATTCAGCGCAGATATAAAACTTAATAAGCTGGCACTGCAGAGAGTTCAACTAGTGAGTCGTTACAGACGCAAAATTCTAAAAGAGCGCTTTTAGAACAAGATAGAAGGAATAATATTGAGGGATGACAAAATTTTCTCATTTTTACTCGATTATCACTTGATTGGAAACGTTAAATTGAAAATTCCGCTTATGCCGCGACACAGGTGTTTTGACTTATCATGTTGGGTGCTGTCACCCAACGTCACGCAACCTCATCCAACATTCAACATTACACAACAACTTACCCAACGTCAGCGGTCATCATCCAACATCACCCACCATTTCCAACAGCACCCAACACTGATCACCCGAAGTAACCCAACATTACCCACCCGACGTTACCCAACAACACCCATTGTCGCCGAACACCCAAATTCAGCCAACATTACCCTGGATAACGTACCCAACATTACGCAGCATCACACGACGTCACCCAAAATCTACCGACCAACATTACGCAACGTCATCCAATATCACCCAACATAACGTAACCCTGTCCAATATCATCCAACATCACCCAACCAACATTATGCAACGTCTCCCGATACAACCCAACCAACATTGTCCAATATCACCCAACATCACCCAACCAACATTACACAACTTCTTCCAATATCAACACCCAACATCACCCAGTGTCATCAGAAGCCCATAAGGGGTTGAAACGTGTAACTCGCGTTCGATGCTCGTGAATATTCATTTTGACCATATTTGGAAACCTTAGTGACGGTTATGCATTTTCAACAAAATGGCTGCTGCACGATCACCATGCGGATGTTTTAAGACAAGAGTTCTGAATTTCAAGGTTAAAAATACACCCGTTAAAAGACAAAAAATGGAAAGAGAAAATTCAAAAGAATGCTCAGCTTTCTTTTTGTGGAGAAAGGGAAGCTTTTCATCAAGAAATCGTCCTTCGAGGAATTCAACCTTGTTTTCTTCACGGCGGAGCCCATGGTCTGTTTTGAAATGCAACCAAGTCAGCGAAGTTTTTGCTGAATTTTTAGGGACATTTTGCCCTCTATGGCCAAGACAATTACGTTTTTGAAAGGGAATTTATGTATTTTTAAATGTTTCATAGACGTTTTATAAATTTTTCTCTTCGGCGCTAAAGAAAAATTACAAAATGTGCCCTGATTTGAGATGGATTTTGTGTTGAATTTTGCCATGTGCTTAGCCGATTTCACTTGCGTGAACGGATCCACGATCCAAATAGTGTTTTCCCAATTGCTTTAAAGGATTAACTTTTTGGAATTTGAATAAAAGTTTTCAAGAAACGGCTTCTCTGTCTATTGTTTTGAGTTTGTTCATTCATAAAATTAGCTCAAAACACGATCGTGACTACAATATCTAAGTTTAATTTAAGCTTTTAAAATGCTTCTCACATTCATTTTTAGCATCACTTTTTGCGAAGATGTCAGGTTCAGGTTTTGGACACTTTTCGATACGCAGCTAATGAATTTTATTCGAAAATATTTTTCACTGTTTATTCTTGACTTTTAACATAAGAATTTTAAAAGCCTATTTGCAGTATACTGTGCAGAGGGTCAACGAGGCATCGTTTTTTGCAGTGACAACTTCAAGAAGTTGCGAGGCCGTCAATGGGTTTCATAATGTTACGTTTGGCCCGGGTGGTAAGGCAATAATATCCTGCTCAGTGTTTCGGTAATATTCCTGTTTTCAACCTTTGAAAGCTTTCTCGGCTTTCGGGAGTTTTTCCCCCGTTTGTCGGCCATTTTTTTAAGCGGGCGCGGGAACCTGAAGGAAAATTACGTCACGCTGTTTACGAAATTTGATTGGTCAGTCATCTCTTCTTCTCGTTCCAAATATGGTACTTTCGAAAATGAATAATCACGAGCATCGGACAAAGCAAACATATGAGAGTTACACGTTTCTACCCCTTATGAGTTTCTGGTATCATCCAATATTACCCATCATCAACCACCACTATCCAGCAGCGCCCAGCCTCATTGAACATCACCCAACATTACCCGACATCAACCAACATCATCCAACATCAAAATTGTTAACAAGTTCTAAAAAAATGAGATTGCAATCTGTTTTCATCTTCTTTTATTTTGTCCATCCGTCTTCTTCACTGTTTTTCATGTTGCGTATGACTGATTTTTTTAATGTCGAACTGCGCTCAACGGTGCTAGTTAAAACCTATTCTTGTACTTTTTAAGTTTTCAACTCAATTCCGAGGTGACGCTTGTCAGGTTTCGTGGCTAAATTCTTCATGAGGGTGAGGCTACGTGCGATGTGGCGCTTTGCGGCCACAAACTAAAGAAATTACTGAAGGAATTTAACTCTGTAACTCGTGGTTTTTCATGGGCGGAGCCTTGCTCTCGTGTAGAATGTTGTTACTAACCTCGTGAGTGAATAAGGAAATAGGCCAGTACGGGTATCCAAGTTTACCTTAAAATTCCATGACTAATCATGATCAATGACGTTTCACGTCTGTGAGGCATTCAAGCCATGTTTCCTTGCCACCTAAACTTCGCAGAGGTGGCGGCGAGCGTTGGCATATTCCTTCGTACTAGAATAATTATGTCTTCCTTTATTTTTTCATCAGCGAGTCAAAGATAATGCTCCTCCAGCTTGTATGGAACATAGCATGTACTTCTGGACTCACTCTGAGAGGGAGAGCGAATCGAAATCTTCCCCTAGCAAGCGAAATTACCTTGAGGCCAAGACGATAACTGAGGTTGCAGAAAAGCTTTGTCGAGAGGGCGGAGTCTGTCCATCAAAGATAACAGTTCTTTGCTCATATAGAGGACAGGTATCTTTGACTGGTATTCTTTACCTCAAATCCTAGGCGCAAGCAGGAGATTTGCAGTATAGTAACCCTGATATATGGGTTCAATACCCAATGGGTAGTCAGAATTACTCAGTTCTTCCTTATTCAAATTTGGTAAACTCAGTGAGGTTGAAATAAAAAAAGCTCTAATTTGCACAATAAAACCAAATTCGTAAAGGATTCTGGTAGTAATAGTAGTAGTAGCAGTAGCAGTAGCAGTAGCAGCAGCAGCAGCAGTAGCAGCAGCAGCAGCAGCAGCAGAAGTAGTAGTAGTAGTAGTAGTAGTAGTAGTAGTAGTAGTAGCAGTAGCAGTAGCAGTAGCAGTAGCAGTAGCAGTAGCAGCAGCAGCAGCACCAGCACCAGCACCAGCACCAGCAGCAGCAGCAGCACCAGCACCAGCAGCAGCAGCAGCAGCAGCAGCAGCAGCAGCAGCAGCAGCAGCAGCAGCAGCAGCAGCAGCAGCAGCAGCAGCAGCAGCAGTAGCAGTAGCAGTAGTAGTAGTAGTAGTAGTAGTAGTAGTAGTAGTAGTAGTAGTAGTAGTAGTAGTAGTAGTAGTAGTAGTAGTAGTAGTAGTAGTAGTAGTAGTAGTAGTAGTAGTAGTAGTAGTAGTGTTCTTACTGTAGTATGACGCCATCGTGTAAATGGCTTATTAATCACAGTTGTGTTATTAAAACTCACAGTTAAAACTCGGAGTTTTAACTCCCAAGTTTCTTCAAAATCCCAAAGATGACAAAAGAGTGTACGAATCTAGGGGAGAGAGCTCAAAAAACTAACTGTTTAATAAACTCAGCTCGCTGTTCGTGTTTTATCAAATCTAAAACACTTAGTTGAATCTCCTGTTCTATTTAACTCCGGCGATAAAAAAACACGCTCGCGCCTTTTAACTAAAATATAAATCAATGTGCAATGTTTTTCTTATTGTTAATGTTATTTTCTTATTTATATGTTTTTTTTTGCTGTTTGCTGTCTACAAACAACCATAATTAACTTTCACCTTATCGCCGCAGGTGCAGGAAATAACCAATCGATTTTGTTCATCTTCTGTTACTGAGCTTGAAAAGATTACTGTGGTGACAATCGACGCATTTCAGGTTGGTTTAAAAAAAATGCCTACTATTTTCATGACTTTATTAAAAAGCTCGCATTAATTTGATAAGCAAATTGAACCGTTTTGTTCAGGGTCTGGACTGTTTGTAGAATTTAGTGATATTAAACGTTCCGGTCAAATAAAGCCAGGAATAAAGTCGGCATTGTCACAGGGAAACTAGCCTGCGAGCAAGCTCTCCTGTTTGGGCAAGCGAAGTGAGCCTCGCGAGAACGCGCGAGCGAGGGGCCGAGGAAAGGATTCCTCTGCCCCTCGCGGCTTCGCCGCTCGCTCGCGCGTTCTTGCGAGACTCGTTTCACTCGCCCAAATAGGAGAGCTTGCTCGCAGGCTACGGGGAAACTGCATCACTTGGTGGAGTACGGAGATTGTCTGACTGAGTGTGATTCGTTTAAGAATCCACTTAGAGCTATACGTATGCGCACAGCCAAATCACCAAGGACGTAGACAGCCATGGACGGCTTTTTTGTACTTGTTAGGAGTTATCAGCGGCATGGTATATCCGTAGGAGAAGATCGAGAGCAGGACATGAAAGACCAGTGCATCGCAGGGTTCGGTGTGGTGTTAATCGTTAAGAGTAGGACCTATTATGGAATGAGATATTAGCAACTTAACATTAAGAGGGCTCCCGAAAAAAAAAATAAAAAGAAACTTCACTCATTCCTGGTTGATATTCTAATAAGGCATGATGGCTACATCGAAATTTCCTAAAATATTACTAACAGCTCTAAAAAATACAAATGAAAAGATGCTTGAATGGAAATTATTTAATAAAGTTGATGATAACTCCATTTGATGTAAGTAATTATATAAAATAGAAGTTTCATTTTCGTAAAACTAGCCAATGTTAATTAGATCAATCAAAGGAATTTAACTGTAAATACTATAATGTTTTTGTATAACTGACTGTTCCGCCTAGAGTAGCTAAAATAAATGCTGCCTACAGACCAGTCACTTGTTGTTGTCTTTCTGTAGTATACTCTGGAAATACTATTGTAATAAAGCTGACTTGAGTTGAGTGTGTGCTTCTTTCGGTATTTGAGTTGTATTTTTTTTGCAGGGACAAGAAAATGATATCATCCTGCTTTCTCTGGTCCGAAGCAATGCACAACGCAAAATTGGTTTCCTGTCATCGATAAACCGCTTGTGCGTGGCCATCTCTCGAGCGCGGTGTGGTCTTTATCTATTCGGCAATAGTTCGACGTTAAAACAGGCATCTAGCAAAGGCTGGGAGGTATAAATGTCGTTAATTTTACGTCCTTTAAATTAGTCTTGTATTGGGCTAAAAAAGTCTTTGGTGATTCTGGAAGCTTCGGCTATATAAAAGAGGATTGTCATCACATAATTATTAGTTTAGAGCTGCAGGCAAATTTAATAAGTGATTATAGGTAATTATTATATCACTGATTAGAAAAAGATATATTTTCTCACTAGATTATCAGCAAATCAATGACAGAGAAAGGGCTTCTTGGCACGCGTTTTCCATTTCGTCCTCATGGAGATTCGGTTAGTAACTTATACTGAATTCATTGATGCAGTAAAAACCCAAGTCAAGGCCTCGGTCTGAGATTTCCCTGTAATGACCTCACTCTCGGTTAATAAGTGGTAAATAAAAACGACAAAAAACAACAAAAATTTGGCAAATTGCATTCGTAAAATGCTGAAAAACAAGTCGTAGCACCATATGAAATTACTGGCAAAGATGTTTGAATGGTAATGCCGTAGGATTATCTCATATCAAACACAAACGCAACATTTTATCCGGTGCATAATATCAAACCGAGAGCGGAGAATTAAAAATGCCTCCGGAGGGCAGTGTTTTTGATAAATTTATTAGTGCTTAATTTATAATGAAACAATGTTTCAAGTGACTGTTAAACTAATCAGTGAGTTTGAGAAAATCCATCAGCTATTAGACCTGACTTTTGTTTTATGCTGGCAAAAGTTAAAAGTACTCAGTTGGAAGAGCACTGTATAGCCACGATACTCCGTTTAAATGGCTCTTTTCTTAAAAAAGACCTCGGTCCTTGCTTAAACGCATTTGGTAGTTATTTAGACTGCAAAACAAAATCGGTTTTGCGAGGTTTCTCTCCGTTTTCACCTTGTTCCAAACCCTTCGTTTGTTTGCTCTCGTTGTTGACCCAAAAATACATGCTGTTTCGTAGTCTAGAAGTTATTCTATACAACCAAATTTATGCACCTCACGTATTTCAGTCGATACCCTTTTCTTGTTCTTACCAGAAAACAGAAAAGCACACCAAGAGTCCCGTTGTCACCAATTCTGCAAGTAAGAAAATGAAATGGAACTCTTTTAATATTTCCTAATACTTTCCAGGCGTTTTTTGAATGACTCGTCAACCTTCTCCTTAGAATCATTTTCTGACTCACGCCAACGCTCGGTCAGTTTCAACGTCCAAATCGTTCGCGCTGCAAAATACGCCTGCTTTGCAGGCTAATTTCCTGTTTTACTTATTCTTTCGTTCATTCATTCGTTCGTTTATTTATTTATTTAAATATTTGTTTATTTATTTATTTGTGTTTATTACGTATCAATTCTGTGCTCGAAGTTTTGTCTTGCTAGTT
Organism: Porites rus; assembly: GCA_964035705.1. NCBI lineage: Eukaryota > Metazoa > Cnidaria > Anthozoa > Scleractinia > Poritidae > Porites > Porites rus. Next base: position 7,320,977 of record OZ038003.1, on the reverse strand, counting down.
TTCAAACACGTGACAAGGGCCATGCTTTTGGACAAAACAATTTAAAAAATATTCGTAGAATTTGTATGAAAAAATTGTTTAGGATGGAAACACTTTTCAGGGGGGCGTCTGTACACAGGCTATTGTCCATCAGCATGTCAGACTTTACTGTCTGTTTCTAACAATGTGAAACAGTCTTGACCTTCACTGGTCCTGAGTTGAGGCACAGATTGAATAGTTTGAAGTACGCGATATGAAGCTGTTATTCGTCCTTACTCCTCCTTTAGGTAGTCCAATTAACATCACGATTACTAGCTCTCCGCAAGCAAATGTTATCGTAGCAGGAAACAGCTCAGTGAATACTATAAACACCACTGATTCAGGTTAGAATCGAAAGAATTTACTTGAATAAGTAGAGCATATTTACAAATAATGACATATTTTTAATGGTGGCACCTCCACTAGATGACTTTTCGTCTATGGCCGCAGCGTAACACGTACGATCCTTTTTGGAAATGTCTGTCGCGAACGTTGGAACGCCACCGAAAATAGGGAAGAATGGGAACTCTGACTTATTGCAACTTAATAAAATGATCTTTCGCGGAAACGCTTTCTACGCAAGCTACTTCGTCTACCTTTTCCCGATCGCATTAGCGTCTTGAGGGAAACCTGGAGTACCAAGAGAAAAACCTCTCGGGGTGAAAAAAAACTTCAATCCACTGATGGCGCTGCAGCGCCAGGATTTTTAGCCCCAGAGGCGAAACACAAGTAATGAAGAAAAACAACAACACTAAAAATGCAAGGTTGCATACCAGTAATGCAGTGGAACCCTGCTCTACCGACACGTCGTTATTACGGACAGTTTTGTTTGGTCCTTGAGGAAATCCTTTACATCTTCTCTTAATTCCAACCCATTTACTGAGTGAACGTTTGCATCACTATAACAAACGATCAGCTTTCAACATATACTCTGATTATCAAAGAACATAAAATGGTAAATTTCCTTGATAGAGGGTCCTACCACTTAGCTTAAATGGCTATGTCACGCTATTTACTATCTTTTCAAAAAGCTGAAACGTGTCTTTGCATAAATTGAATTCCAAATAATAATGGTAAGGACCATATTTAGCCACTGAAACTGTTTCTTGTCGTCTTCTGCTAGGGATGGCAAGGATGGACAAGTATTGAAACCTGAAAAAATGGGCAATTCAAGTTTTAATGCCATGCGTGCCAGTCACCAAAAGTGTTATGTTTTGTGCTCCCCAAAAATTTGTTTGATAACTTCGTCATAACTCCTGAGAAGCATTTTCCTCATGACATAGCGCCTTTAACAAATCCAAAAAGCTATAGCCTTTGTAAAGAGTATACTACGGTATGCAAATACCAAATAAATATCTGTAACAAAATTGCTGTTTCAACCGTTAACTTAATGGCATTTTAAATGTCTATACTTCTAATTATTAGAAAATTAGTATATTAATTGACAAAAAGGGGATCGCCCTTGACAAGCTCGATAGAGCTTGCAAAGATCCCCTGGGCCTTAAAAGAAAATCTTTACATTTCATCAAGTTTGTTTGATAATAAATATGGCTATTTTTTATACGAAATTTCCGTTGATTAAATTCTTCTACATATTTTTATCTATACTTCTACAGGGCATTCTCTATCAGTTACGACCTCCTCGCCATACATGGGTACACACACACCATCTCAAATGTCTGCGAAAATACCTGTTCAGGATCCAAAGTCACCACTTCAAGATGTCGCACCTACCTTCAACCTAAGGAAACCCAAGCTAGCCCCTCAGGACGCAAGGTCGCCCACCCAGGTGACTTCAGACGGAGAGAAATCTCGTGATTTGGGTGACGGCGAGACATTGAAAGATAGTCCGGTTCAAGAGTCGGTAAACCCAAAGGGCAGCGTAGACAACACGCTCTCGGGCCTGGTACAGTTTACAGGTGAACAGGTCTCTGAAGTCAAGCCAGTGAATAAACGGGAAGAGGAACAAAGCAAAGAGGAGGCGACGAGAGAGCAACCTGAAGTCAGCACTGAGGATTTTCCTTCAGGTATTGAAGGGTTTAATGAAGAGAAGTTATTGCAAGAGACAAATCAGCCTGGCAAAGATGACGTAAGAGAGGAGCAGCCCTTGCAGCGTTTTGAAGAGTTTGACAAAGAGAAGCCTATACAAGAGACGAAAGAACCTACCAAAGATGACAAGAGCGGAGATAAGTCTTCGAAGAGTTTTGAAGCAACTGAAAAACGAAAACCACCACAGGAGAGTCCAGGCAATGAAACGGAAGGTCGTTCTGAGAGTAAACCTTTACAGGAAACCGCTAATTCCGCAGTCAAGACTAATAGTACCGTAGAAGAGGAGGTCCGTCCTACTCAGGAGACCGTGAGTCCAAGTACAGGACATACTGAGGAATCTGATCAAGATAAGAGCAAGTCGTTGCAGGAGACAGGAGAACCAAGCCAAAGGCAAGAGGCGAAAGTAGAAACCACAGAAGAAAGTCAAACGGGCCACGACGTGTCTTTAGTTGACAATCCTGATGTGAAACAACCTAAGCAAGAAACTGCCAGCTCTGAAGCTAACTCCGACAGTTTGAAAGAAGAACCTGTCCCCACCCAAGAAACCATGGCCGCTGGCAAGGGACCGTTTGAGGAGTCCGGGCTTGAAGTAGGGGTTAAGGCGCACCCAAGGGACGAGATATACGACGTGCCTCCAGCAGAGAATTCCAAATCGATACAACCAAAGCAAGAAACAGCGAGCTCTGAAAAAGAGTCGGACAGTTTAAATGAAGAGGCTGTTCCCACTCAAGAAACCATGGCTGCTGGTAAAGGACCTTTTGAGGAGTCCGGTATTGAAGTGGGGGTCAAGGCGCATCCAACTGACCAGAGAGAATAGTCACTTCTAACTATGTCAAAGCTCGCCTTCCTCAAGGCCATAAATGCCTAAGTGTGGGAAACAGCCCATTTGCTTTGATTGTGAAAGTTGAGTGAGAATAAGCAGAAACAACTTTCAGAATGTTTAGGCGAGAGGTCAGAACTTATGTCAAAGATGAAGTCATTGACGAAAGATTCTAGAAATAAGCGTAAATTTGTATAAATACCTTTTCAACGACATAACGGCGAAAAACTAAAATTAATAATTAATTCATTCTCAGTCGCTAGTTAAAGCAAATTCAAGACCTATCTTTTTGGAAGAATCTACACCGTTGAAGATGGCGCAAACAATAAATAGTTAGTAAATTAGAAGATTAAGGACAGAGAATGTATATATATATTTTTTTCAAGTTGTCATTAGTATATGAGTTTGAAGTAACTAATGTACAATCGGCTTTCCTTTGATGCGGAGCATTGGTAAGCCATTCTGTTTGTAAATTTTATTAAATAACGCGCCATTGGATTTATTGGAAAATACGCTATACAAGGAAAGGATTTATTATTATCATTATTATTATCATTGTCATTGTCATTGTCATTGTCAGACAGTATTATTAATTATTATTATTATCATTATTATTATTATTATTATTATTATTATTATTATTATTATTATTATTATATAATGCGGACAATGGACACTTGTTTCTTGCCCAATGAACAGTTTTTCATAAAAAGTTAACCTCGCTAATGCGGACACTTCATTATCAACTTCATTATCAACTGACCCAGAACTCCTTAAGGATTATGAGGGAGAAAAAGTTTAAAGAAGTATATGCTACCACCACACTAACAAACTTCTTATTATTTTCTGTAGAAGGAGGTCCTATGGGCGCCATGAAAAAGGATACTTTGGGATTTGAGCTAAATTTAGGAAGGATGTGATTTTAGAACTGATCGTAGCAGCAAAACAGGCATGATTATAATAAAAGGACAAAGCTTGGTAAAAACATAATTTCAAGTAGGAAAGAGTATGTCTTTAGTCGGTATTGGCTCTGAGTGCTAGTATATACTATCTAGCCTTAGGGAACTGGTATGTTTACCAAAGAAGACTTATAGGGATATAAGGGGTTTTATACTACAAGTAGCTAAGGGTAGTTGTAATCAGAGTCAGAAATAAGAGAGCATTTGCGTATGTTTCACGCAGTTTCATTTCTCGACTCGCTGAAACAAATCATCCTTTGATATATAAGTATGTGTTTCGTGGAACCAGAGTTAGGGGTGAGGGCTACGTGGTTAAACGTGCCGCCGCACTAACAAAAAGAGGACTTATCTGACAGCTACTGAATATATTTCCATGATAAGGACTGTCTTCTTGGTCAAGAATTACATTTGGTAAACGCACATTATGTGACACCATTTCATTGCCTCGTGCACGATTACGAATACAAAATGTTTTACTACTTTTTAATTCTCCTTTAAAAATAAACTATCTAACTGAATTTCATGTGTACAAGAATTTGAACTCCCTCCCCCACCCCACCTCCTTCAACAATACGTATTAAATCAAAAGGTTTACTCCATCGGGCATTGAACCTTAATTGTTTAGTAGATCGTTCAGTTTCAGTGTTAAACTGGAAGGTTTTGGTGCGCCATATAGTACAAAGCAGCCGAACTTGTTTTAGTAACTTAGTAACTTGTTTGTTGCCTTATTAAAAAGTCTAAATAGCAACACATGATTCAGTTAATCTTTTAAGAATGAAAAAATTGCCTATCAAACTTTCTTTGTAGGGGAAAAACATTAACCGGAAACTGTTTGAGACTGAAAATAACAAAGACAAACGTACAATTTATTACTATGGATTCCAAAAACGAACACTGTGCATGTATTACAGCGTCTTGGTAGACCACAATGCGTATCATATAAATTATGTGTTATGAGTAAAATCCTCGGTTATCAACTACCATACCATTATCGGATATGAGCTAAATTTATCAAATTGTTCAGCTAATTCACAATCTTTTTTCTCAAATGTATATCAGCCGTGACGGACAACTACACTACTCTGGACTTGTCTCAAAAACTCCAGAAAGGCGGATAGCTTGTCGGCAATCTGTTCTGGTTCCCAGTTTCCCTCATCGAGGAGACGATCCCATTCGTCACAATGCAGGTGAATGTCAGCCTAAAATCAAACGTTGAAAAAAATTTTGGTAGAATAAGAACATAGCACATTAAGTGTCTATTTGAATTAGATACAGGGAAACGTCGCGAACTTTACTGTAAATGAAATTTAGGGAAATTAATAAAAGCATTATAAAGCAACCACGATTAGATTTTAACAAAAGAAAAAAAACAACAGGAAAAGAACAAGGGGTAAGATTAAGAAAAGATCTGTAGACGAACATTCACTAAGATCAACTTCTTTTTTAGGCTTTAGTGACCTAAGTTACAGAAGAAGGTTCACTGTGGTTATTCTTGTACACTTGAATTCTCTAACAGTTAGCTAACTGAACGCGCGCAATCAATTAATTCCAAAGGCCATCAATTAAAATAACGGATAAATCAGTGCAAAATGAAACAAAAATTGATGTGGTACATGATCAATTTGCTCCGCGGCACATTTTATCCGAATTTCCGTTATAATTGATCGTCCGAGTTTGACATGTCAGCTTTAGATTGAGGGCCAGTCGGTTCCAGTCCTTACCGAGATCTTTTGAGAGAGAGAAGCACCGGCCAACTGTCCATGATCAGAGTTTCTTTTGAAACGTCCCCTTCATTCTCTTTAAACAGAGCGTATCCAATGAGTCAAGGAGAGTCCAAGGGAACTCATCCGACATCCACTAACTAATGCTGCACAGCCTCATACAGTCGATTTCAAGCCTGGTTAGCTTATTTTATCTAACTTCCAGCCTGGCTTTGGTTATTTTCAAGCTCACTGCTGAGCCTGGTTTGACTCAAGGAGAGTACTTCATTAAACCAGACTTGAACACCGTTCAACCCAGGCCAAAACAGGGTTTTGGTGGAGGGGATGGGACTGCCTTAATTACGTCGGCCTCATTTTAAAAGAGTTGAATAGTGCTAGTGAACAAATTGGGGCCCCTCAGATTGCGTAATAAAAGAAACTCATAAGGGCTTATAGTAATTTTTGCGCAAGATAATTATAAAAACACTGATGAAAAACCTTTGGGCGAATGTCGTCAATGCTACTTGCGTCAGGCTCATAAGGGCAAACGTTTGTTGCTTGATCTTTGCAAACAGTCAAGCTGAACTGTTCTCCATCCGACATTTGATACTGATAAGTCTTTCGCCGACTACACCGCTTGTAAAACAAGTCAAACCCATCCTGCAGCTCTGAAGCCGGCGGCAGCCTTAACTGGTCACCCTCAATCCTCATTCCCGTTAGGTAAGCTTCTAAGATTTTGTCTTCTTCTTCGTCTTGTGGAGTTTTTGGGACATAAGTGGTGCCTTGAAAAAAAAAACAAAGAACTGTTCTTAAAAAAGGACTGCTGCAGTAAGCCCCTTTGTATCATGACAATCGACCACACGGGAACAGCATCGTTAAAGTATACGCGTATATGAAACACAGGTTGCTCAGACATGCATGGCCAGATGAAGCACCTAAAATGAGCACTGCTCAGTCTACTCACTTATTAACGTGGTTAACAGTCCTTATAGTGCTATTCGACGATGGGTTTCAATAGATCGTGATCTAAATGAGAAATCCTTACCTGTCCACTTCAATCCAGAAATAAATAAAGCTACCTTTCTCGATCTGGATCTCTTGAAAGCACAATTCTTTTGTTTTCTTTGGTAGCCGTAATATGTTTTCTGCTATTTGAAATTATCTGAGCCCGACGCATAAAGTCAAACAAGATTACTCAGTGTATAAAAGTGGACATGATCTTCGCACTAGAAAGAGCAGCCAACGCAGTTGAAAAAGAACCTGGGAAAATTCAGGATTGACCGGGAACCGAATCCTAGCCTTTGCGATAACCGGACGCAACGCTTGGTCAATCAAACCTGAATTTTTCAGGTTCTTTTTCAACAACGTAGATTGTTCATTCTACTACGAGGATCATGTTCACTTTCATATCTTTAATTGCCCGCAGTTCAAAATATGATTCATTCCATATATTTAAAAATTACTGTAATCAAACAAAAGACGCCCAATCCCTTTCCTTCCTAGACATTACCGCAGGAGTAATGGGCCCCGAAAAGAACGTTACAGGGTGCTTTTAAATATTACCCGATTAAACACTGACCTCCAAAGAAGATTATACTTGCAGTGGTTACCAGCAAGAGCCTTATGCGTAACTTTGTCATAAACCCTTACTAATTCAAACAGCTTTCTTTTTGTGACAGGTCATCCTCTCTTAATAATTAGTAAACCAATCAAATAAGACAAATAAGGAGTTAAGAGTTTTTAAGATTAGCCTTCATTCAAGATCAAACGTTTTGAGAGGAACCACAAACAATCGCAGACTTTTAAGTTCAGGGATTTTCAAATAAAGTGAAATTATAAAGGGAGTCAAATAAATTAAAGGATGACAGAAACACGGGTCAACAATTTTCACTGCTATCTATTTCGAAGGTCTTACATGTTCTAATGGACAAACGGCAATCGAGGTCCTGAGAAGGTATCAAAATATCGGCTCTCAATCGGCTTTGATACTGAGAGCAGATGTGAAAACAGGGCGTGTCCGAAGTGTCTCCTGGCTCATCAGACATCACACGTGTTCGAATGTTCTTTACAGTAATGGGTGCCCTGCGTGAAAATGCCATGGATGATGCTGCTTCCCCAACCTCTTCTCCTTCCGATTCTGTGAGCCAGACCTATTCATACAAACAACAAAGGAAAATTTTATTAATGGAAAGCAAATCAAGAGATGCAAGAGAAGAAGGGTGAACCTGCGATACTCCAGGAAGAAGGCTTTAACACAGTTTATTAAAGTTTCAAGTCAGAATCAGCCATCGTGTAAGAAAAACTGCATGGGAGAATGTAGAAAGCTTCTTAGAAGGGCTAGACCTGGGTGTTCTGAAAGCCTGTTTTATCCCAAAAGAACCCTCCTAGTTAGAGTCCTGGAACTTTATTTTTGCGCACAAAACCTCCGTTGAATAGAAGTCTAGTTGGTTGTAGATGTTACACTACCATACGCGGCCTTCCCTAATTGCAATCCCACCACTCAGGAGCAACCAGTACCTTCACACGAACATCCCTGCAGGTTGGGGTGTAGAAAGTGAGGTCATGTCTAATGTCCTCTTTTGCCGCTTTGGATGAGAGACTCTGCTCAATATCCAAAACTTCCATGTCTTCTACGCCCTCTACGAAAAATGACTTCCAGCTTTTGTTTTTCCCGTCCTCTAGTTTTTCTTTGAATTCTTCCAGCGTAAACGTGTCCTCTAATTCGTCTGCAGAAAAAGCAAATTGTGATTTTAAAAGTATTGTCTATTTTGCTTGGTTAAAAGTAAAACTTACCAAAGACCTTCGCTTTTCTTTTTTAGAGAAGTAAAAGCCGAAAAAAGCGAAAGGCAATGAGATAGCCAATAAGATTATCAAGAGCGGCTATACTCGGGTATGTGTTTATTTGGAACAAATAAATCTGCTGGTGTTCCACTCAAAGCATCTTGGAGCTGTCTTCAAACCATGAGTCGACAGTTACTTTTTTAAATTAATTTGGTTATGAGTTGGTACGGTTTGTGATTGCCTGAAAAACTCGCACCATTTTTTTTTCCAATCAAAAGTAAACCAGAATCAGTCGTGTCTTACTGAGATGTGTTTTTCCTCGCTTGTCACCCGCCTATACGTTTGCTAAGACTGGTCCTTTTCATTATCATTATAACTGTGTAATGTCAAGAGTATATATGTTGTTATTTTTTATTAACACTAACAAGTTTAAACCGATTTAGCCGATTTTGCAATTTTTTTTCTTCACGTTAGAGGATGCGAATGCCCTTCCTTTATTAGGTGCAAACTTTTAAGCCTAACTATCCATACAGCCTTAAACCAGAAGTAGTAAATGTTCACCTTTCCCGTTTAGCCAGAGAGACATAAACTTTATTTACGGTTTCAAAGGCATGGCTTTTAGGCTGCAGTTAAATTGTCTTTTTCTATTATGTTATTGAACAATCTAAGGTCCTGACTTCACATACATTCATACATGGTACGCCTTGCGGCGTAATAATATGTTTGAGAAACTATATTAAGATCCGTACCTTCATCAACCTTAGTGATGTAAGCACGGCCAAAATGACACCACATGTCGACACGGACTTCCTCTTTGGCCTTCTCTTGATGAATTTGCTTTAAAACTTTAACAATTTTTTCCTTTAATCTGTCTGTGTGTAGAAAACCATCGAGTGTTTCCTGTAAGTTGATATATATAAAAGCAAACAATATGTACAAATGTAAGGACTGAAATTTTATATTAATAGTGCTGTGACATAGCTAGACACTCAAGGCCCCCGTGGGACCTGGGTCCCCAACTTAAATTTTCAGGCCAAACTGAAGCCTGCCGCGGGTCCGAGAAAACATTTTATCACTATTACTTAGTCTACACGTCTACACTTAGAATTTAAATTTGGGTTTGCGTTTGCTACTTATTTACCACCTGTTTTTGCATTTGCCATATGAATATTTGTTTAGTTTTTGTCGTTAGTTCGATCTCAGAGAGAGGAAGAAACATAGCCGTTTGCAATTAAAGTGCTGTTCACGGTAACACCTGCGTATAAGAATTCGATCCTCCGGCTCCAACTGACGTTTAATTTCCTCCTAGATTTATAAATAGATAGAGGATTTACGGAATCTATTCTCGCTCATCAGCATTAGGTTCGTTTCACGTGAAGTACAGTGTTTGTAATGACCTTGGCCTAATCAAATATATGCAAGTGAAAATAATGTACGTACCTCCTTCAAAGGAGGTCCCCTTAGTATAGGCTTGTAGTAGTATTCTCCCAAGCTTGCATTTGTTATGGGAGTTGGTGCGACGGACAAATAAAGTTCGTGATTCTCTTCTAACTGGGCGGTGTCTACATGGACAAACTTCAAAGGAGCGGCCCTCTGTGAATACTTCATAGCGCGGTTCTAAAAGAGTGCAAAACAATAATTATTTTACATTGTCACAGCTCATTGAGTGGACTGTTCATTAAAGCATCGCCTTTTAAAGACCCGTGGAAACGGACGCAACATTGTTGGGTGTTGCGTCCGTTTGAACACCCTGTTACATGTTGTTGCGTGTTGTTGGGAGTTGTTGCGCAAAGTTTGACCCGGTCAAACTTTTAACCCGTGCAAACGGAAGCAGTATTGTTGGCCACCAACCCCCAACATTGATTGATGTTACATGTTGCGTCCGTTTCCACGACCTGTTTCATGTTGTTGGGAGATATTGCGCAAAGTTTAAACGGGTCAAATTTTTAGCTATGTGCAAACGAAAGCAACAACTCCCAACAATATTGCGTCCGTTTGCACGAGGTTTAGTGTAAAACAAGATGTTAAAACTTCACTAGGGGAAAACGTATACGTACCACTGATTCTTGTATTTCGCGTCGGGCTAATTTCTCCTCCTTTTTATCAGCTCCTTTGATATGGAAATTGTTATCGATGATTTTTATTGAAACCCCGATTTTAGTTTCGATGGCTCTCAATTTCTCGCCTCCTTTTCCCAGAACCTGACCAATCAAATGTTGGGGTACCATTAGGTTTTGTAGCATTTCAAATCCTCCTCGTCTTGGTCTGCCTTCTCGGTGACTCATCTGTTAAATCAAAAGATGGCGGGAGAAAATTAATTTATAGTATCATCGTTTGCACTGCAAAAAACGCCTGCTTTGCAGGCCAGTAAAGACAACTAAAGATATTTTGAAACAAAAAAAAAACAAACAAACAAACAAAATAACATCAACAACAACAAAAGAAAAAAAACAGCCTGAGGCAACCCTGCTAAAAAAAAGCAGAATAAGTCCGAGATTAAATGGTTATATGAATTTCCTAAAATATTTTTGTCCTTGGGTTCAGCTTAGAATAAAGAGCAGAAAATATATCTGTCTGAATGACTTGTAGTGACGTCTTGACTCAATGAAGGCCTTGGAAATTAGCTTCCAGTACAAACGTGATTGATTGTTTTCAATCATAATTGGACAACTTCGACTTGTGGGTGCTTACTGGATTCAAGATTTCTCCAATCATGGTTTTAGCTTCGTGAATTTGTTCGGCTGTTCCTCTCAAGTGAGCACCATCATCTTTTATAACTATTTGGACACCAGTTTGTCTTCTGATCTCTTCCTTTGTTCTTCCCTTACGCCCAATGACAAGTCCGACCTTTTCTTTGGGAATTTCTACAATCTCTTCTTCTTGGTCTGCCGTTAGCGTAGCCATTGACTTGTCATACCAGTTCTGATCACCTCTAGCTCTTCTTTTTTGATCTCTTCCTCTGAAGCTCGACATGACTGACTGATAAGAGGATAAAGAAAGAAATAAGTCATAAATGAAAAATTAACCAGATCTTCGTGATTTTTGTATATTTTATTGTTTTTCGCATAACCCGGGCATGGGACCAGAAAATTCAGAAAAAAAAGGGACTCAAGGTTCATAGATGGTGCCAGCTTATTTCTTGATTAAAAAAGACTTTATGAGCATTTTGTGGCCACAAATTTATTCTGAAGGTACACTTTTAGAGAATTATGACAAAAAAATAAAAAATCAAACAATATCAAACGAAAATGGGGTTGGGGCCGTAAGCTCTCCTGGTTACCTCACGCGTTCCTTCCCACGAACGTCACCCTTTTTGCCTTCCTCTACGTAATAAATTAGCCCATTTAAAGCACGAAGAGGTTAGTTTCTTGAGGTGTTAGTTCCTTGAGGTATGCATGTGGTGTTGTGTAGCTGAGGAAGTGAAATAAAAGGTTTGGTTTCATTGACAATTGTAGAGAGATAGAGAAGCTGGCTTCTGGGGCGTTTTGAGCAATTCTCTCTGACGAAAGGCTAGCGCTCGAAACATTAAGCTCTCCATAGTTCTCCATCTCCCTACGGTCGCCAATCTACCTTTTCAATTTAGTTCTATTCAAGTAATGCTTCAAAAATCATACCCTTAATATATTTTTGATAAAACTGCCTTACTAGGCCACCGAATGGTCAGACAAAATTTGATGAACGGTTCTCCTCACGCCCGGGCCTCATATAAGGAAATCCGGATCCCGAAATCCGGGAAATTCTTGCTTGTCTGGCCTGCAGGCGTTCAGATGGTAAAGCGAGGGCGAAAATTCCCCTCGTTTTCCCTGCGTTCGATTTAACTCGCTACCCACCATCTGAACGCCGCGCTTTACTACCTAACCTGAACGCCTGGAACAGGCTATTGCTTGTAGAATCCGGAATCCTGGGCTTTGGAATCCGTAGGTTAGCTTAAGGAATCCGGAATCCCGCTAACGATTGGAATTCGGAATCCAAGTTCTACGGCCAAGGAATCCGGAATCCAGTACCTGGAATTTGGAATCCACAGCGTGGAATCCACAGCGTGGAATCCAGAATTCCAAGTGGATTGTCAACGAAGCGGTAATCTTTCAATCAAAACTTTCAGACATTTGGAAATAGTTTAAACTGTCGAATTTCCGAAATACGAACCATTCAATCGAAAATTCTAGAAATTCTGGGAGCAAAGTTGAATGGAAAGAAAACTTCCGGGAAAAAGTTTTCGAAAATATGGGTATACCTCGCGAGGTTTTCCGCATGCAGAAGTGAAAAAAAAAAAACAAACAAAACAAAAAGCGGTTGCTAGTAGTGGTTTACAATGCTTGGGGTTTCCTTTGGTGAGATTTTGTTTTTTCAATGTGCCAACGAAAACAATACATGACATAGTCCGTTCTGAGTCACGCAATCTCGAGATATGTACGTTTTGGAGGAAAGAGATCAAACGGAACTGATTCCTCAATAACTTTCCTTTTCCTAGTTGTAAAAATTAGCTTACTTGTTGCGACTCTCTGTTTTGGCGTTATTTACCTAACAACAAATAATTATACCTTCACGAAAAGGACTTCTTCCCCAGTACCTTGATTTTGGAAGATTGGAACGAGGCAAATACTCCCTTCTCTACCCCAGCAAGAAAGATATTTCTCGTCTTCAAAATGGATGCTGAGACAGATTTGTCGTAGTTTTACCGTCTTGCGAAATTTGTGGCCATTTTAGGCCTTTTTTAGACCTTTTCTGGTCGATTTTTCAACAGGAAAGACTTCCTTTGTTTGCTGGTGGAATGAGTGAATTGTTGTTGGGTAAAAGATTCTGGGAAATGACGTTTGTGGCTTTTAATCTTTCTCGGAAAGATGGTGTTGTTTGCGCCGAGCTAGAGAGGAGACGGGGGCAAACTGCAGGAAGTATTTTGCACTTGCTTTGTGTGACGGTTAGTTTTATTTTTAAAAATGATACTGATTTAGAGGAACGATAAGTTTTAACAATTTGAGAATTTCAACTTCGAGAAATCTAGTACATCAACGATAATGTTAGTGTTACATTTATGGAATATCACCCACCCCTCCCCAATCAAAAGTTTCATTAAAGGTTATGAAATTTATTGTTTTGTAATTATACTAGCTGAGAACAGCTTGTGAAATGGCTTCAGAAGAGGTCAAGAACCTCGTGAAATATTTGAAAGAAGTGGGTATTTGCAACAATCCTTTTCTTTCTGGCACTTTGGAGGAAAATTTCCAGGACTTTTTGACAGATGTGAGGGTTCCAGTAGGATTTACAGATGACTACAAACTGGAGCCACATCACAAAACATATAAATTCCGCCACAAATTGGTCAAAAAGTTTATTGATAAAAAGAAATATGAAGACTTTCGCCTAACAGGCAATTCGCACTCCAACCAGTTCTTTGATGAACTCAAACAGTTTGCAGAATTATTAGAGACTGAGGGAAGTTTTCCGGTTTTTGATCTTGAGCAAACAGGTAGACTGCAGAAAATCGATTTGTTTGAGGAAAATGTAAAAGTTCAAGGTGTCGTGGTATGCAAATTTAGTAAAGAAGCAAAGGTGTGTGTTTTGATAAAAAGGAAAGATCTCTGCAGAGGACAAACAGGCAGTTTCTCGCTGTCTGAAGTTTTTGTGGATCTTCGTGAGGAAGATGACACTGGTCATGAAGGATTTCATCTTAAACTGGCTGTGGGAGACATTGTAGAAGTAACAAAGTGTCGGAGAAAGGAGGGAACTGCATTGGAACCAGAGATAGTGAAGTAGGTCAATCAATTTTTGAAGCATGCGGGATTATATAGACAGAAATTCTCACATAAGACAAAGCATTGCATGTAATATCTGCCAAGGGTGCTTATGGCAGTGGAGATATGGGTCTGATCCTGGAAGGGTATTTCTGCTGTGATCTGAAAATTGAGCACTGAAAGTAAAAGTATTGGATTCAGGAAGCATCAACAAGATACACCAGTGGACTGCTTCCACAAAACAGGACTCGGCAAAATTTGGGCACGGGAGCTGGATTGGGAAAGAAAACAATATTGGAAAAAGCAATGACAGGAGTTTGAGATGGTGGATTTGATCTTGTGAAAAAGGGGCAGAAATGCAAGATCAAACACCCCACCCCCAGCCCCACCCCCTCCCCCGTCTTTCCAGACCCTTATGGGCATCTGTTTTCGCTCGTCCCTGAAAATTTTAAAACACAGGGAAGAAGCCTTTAATTGCAACTAACTTTTTTTCATATCAGCATAAATGCTTGAAGACTATAGTTAACATCAAAGATAAAATCAACGGTGCTGCAGTTTATGTTGGAAGCTCACTGACAGTGCTCAGTTCTTTGTTCATATATTGTCAATGATTAAATTTATGTGATGGTGAAATATTAGATCAACATGATAGGAATACTCTCAAACATTCTGCACCGTCAGGTCCACAAAAACATATACACCTGTAAAAAAGGAGTCTGACAGTTTCCACTCTTTTAACTTAATGATTAAACCATTTATTTTTTATTTTTCCCATATCTTGCAAAGATGTTATTCATTAAGTGACACTCAAATTGAGGAATTTCTGAGGCATTTGTCAAACTCTGCACAAGACAGTGGTTCATCTGCAACTATGATTGAAATCACAAGGTATTTATATTAGATAATATAATTTCATTAATCCTATCCACAACTGAAACAAATGGACCAACCTGTGCGTGACCATAACACTTGTACCTCTTGAGGCAGGTACAAAAGTCGGACCGGATCAACTCGGACCGCCAGTCTGGGTCGGATCAACTCGGATCGACTCGGACCAACTCGGATCGAATAAAAAAATTAAAATTAAATAAAATTGGACTCGGATCAACTCGGATCATAAAAAAAACAACTCGGATTATAAAAAGAAAAATAAAATCAGTCGGTATCACTTAACTTTCACCCGCCATTTTGCTTTTTCTCACGAACTCGTGGCTGCGTAAATTAATTTTATTTTTATTTTTATTAATTTTAATGATACACTAGTGAGCAGCACACATACATCTCCAGTGAACATTTTCAACTTGGAAAGAGGAGAAATCATGCTTGCCCGGGACAACGAAAATTTTCGTACCCAGGCGAGAATTGAACTCACGACCCTCCGAATACTACATGTTTATCGGGTGTTCGAACCACTGAACCGGAGGGTCGTGAGTTCGATTGTTTCCTGGAGCATGGAAATTTCCTTTGTCCCGGGCGAGCATGTTTTCTCCTCCTTCCAAGTTGAAAATGTTCACTGGAAATGTATGTGTGCTGCTCACTAGTGTATCATTAAAATTAAGTTTCAGAAGTCCTGCAGAAAAAAAAAAAACAGGAACAAACAAACAAACACTCTTCGGTAACTATCTAAATGCGATCAACAGACCAGGCTTTTGATGCTTTTCTCATAAATAATTCAGTAGTCTAATAAATAAGCAAATATATATTTTAGGCGACTGAAACTATCGTTTTCTTGGAATGAAGCAAATTTATTGAGAAAGATGGTCGAGGCTTATAACATGATCCGAGAGGAACTGGCACTAGTAAAACAAAATGACGCCTGAAAGCCATGGAGAAAAAAAGGATAATCTGACCTTTTTTGCCCTCCAAATGGGTTAAACTTTCAGTGTTGCTGATTTAATTTAATTTTCTTGATATTGCTCCGAGTTGATCCGAGTCCAATTTTATTTTATTTTATTTTTTTTTATTCGATCCGAGTTGGTCTGAGTCAATCCGAGTTGATCCGACCCGGACTGGCGGTCCGAGTTGATCCGGTCCGACTTTTGTACCTGCCTGTACCTCTTGTGACATTTATATATATTTAACACTCTAACAAGGGTTTTGATAGATGTAAATCTTGTGGAGAACAAATCTCTTGAAGCATACTTAAATAAGATAATGATACAAAGGGATTGGCTGTCCAAAAAAAATAAATAATAATAATAATAACAATAAAATTAATAATGATTTATACTAATCATGTAGCCTCAAGATAAATAATATTAAGAGATGCAATAATGTACCAGAATTGAATTTTATCATCTGAAAGGTTTGGTCATTCAATGTACTAGCTCTATCAATACACCATCTCTGATTTACTAAGCTAGTTATTGTAAGTGCGGGGCATTAAGTCTACTGTATGGCCTGCTTCTGCTGTTTTTAATTCAATCCAGCTATATTAATTATGAGTGGTATAACATACATCTAAGTAGCCAGTATACTGTGTGCAAGAGAAGATTCAATAAACTGTGAAGTAGATGGCTTAATATAATGTTTGAAAGAGCTTGATATTTCCTCTTTTAAGGTTCTCTGCAGCCTGGAAGTACATCCTTAATCTTTCCAAGGAGAAATACACAGACAAGATGATCGTTCAGATTTTTGAAATCATTAACAAGATTTCCACAGTTGTACCTATGTCACCTACAGTGAGTGCAATAGTTCAGGAATTTCAGCAGAGTGTACTGTTTGGTTCAGTCCTTCCTGGTTACATAAATAAAGTGACTGGGAAAACAAGCCATCTCAGGTATTTTTTTTATGTTAAGAAGTTTTATTTTATATTAATTTACCGTAAATGCGCTTTAACATTCCCGTGAAAATGATAAAAAGTGGATATTTCTGTACAGAACACCCAAACACTAAAAAAATATATATCAAATACAGTGGAAGCTCTCATTGAAAAAGTTGTTGTAACTAGAGCTGGTCGCTTACGAGAATGAGCTCTCATAAGCAACGGTATGACAAAACAATAGAGGGTGGTCGCTTACAAATGCTTCAGAAACTCATTAATAATTCATAATGGGAAAAAAAATTAATGTTTAAGGAGTGTCTTTATATTCAATGTAGACACACCTAAACTTTATGTCCAGTTTTTTAATTCTAAAATAACCCCAAGATCTTTATCAACGAATGTTTCATTGAAGTGTTGATTTACATGAATAAGACTCTGAGTGGTCACTTACAAGAGCTTAAAAAACAAAGAAAATGCCTAGTTGGGTTATCCCAAGAGTGGCCACGGTTGCTTATGGGTGCAGTCGCTTATGAGAGCTTTTCTTTACAAAGTTTCAGTTACAGTTCAAACAGGGTTTGACAAAGGTGGTCGTACCTTATTATAGAAAATTAACGCTCCATGAAATTAAGGTATTGGAAATTAACGCGACTTAAATTAACGCGAATTTAATGGAAAACGACTGTCGAGTAAAAAAAACTAACGCGAAAGAGGAGGTAGAATTTCAAAATAAAGGAAATTAACGCGATTAAGACACAGTTGGTGGTGACAACTGGAATAGATTTATTTCAACACTTGACGCAAAAAAATTCAAAACTGAACAAAACTGAGCTGACATCACTTCTGACAGCGACAGCGATGAAGATGAACTCAAAATATGGGAAACCCTTGCCTTAGCTTTTGCGAAAGATGAAAAATAAAGGGTAAATGGAAAGAAAGAAAGCTTGTAGTTAATTTTTTTCAGGTGTCAAGAATGTCTGGACAAGTTCCAAAACTGGGGTTTAAATACTGGAAATTAAGAGCGCGGAAATTAATGCTGCACTTAATGAACGTCGCGGAAATTAACGCTCAACAAAATTAATGCGACTTAAATTAACGCGAATTTTAACGATTCGCGTTAATTTCATGGAGCGTTAATTTCCTATAATAAGGTAACTAAAGCTGGCCACCTGCAAGACAAGACGCAAGGAGTCATCTTCAACTGTATAATTTTTTCTTTTATATTAACTGCTATTCTATATGTTTTTAAACAGTATGGTTCAGCAGATCTTGGAACATGTCATCACTGCTGTTCCTGCCTCGGGTTTACAGGTGTTGCCCATGGCAACAGACCTTGCTCATAATTTAGTCAAGGACTCCGGCTCCAGTGAACGTGAAGCAAAGGAGAGTGGACATTCAGCCATAGCATTCCTTTCAAAGATGTGTTCAATAATTGCTTCAGAAGTACCTGGGGCTCAAAAAGATGTTGATAAGTTACCATGGAAGGAACTGTCCTTAATACCAGTCACAGAGGAGATATTCAGACCAAGTAAGTATACTCACACTTTAGGATCCCCAATGGAGCTCTTTAATCTCTTCATCTCACCTTAACTTAATCCATAATCCTTTAAAATTTAAAAATTTTCATATTTTTTGTTGGCTATATATGTTTAAACTGTTGCCTTTAACCTGGTCCAGTGTTTTTTTCATGCCAGGTTCATTGTAAATTAGTCTTTGTTAATAGTCCATTTCAGAGTATATTTCACGAGGTTCAGGATAGTGCAGATCACAAATTTATTTTTTTATTTTTTCTTTTCTTAGTGTTCGTGTATCTTGGTGCTTTAGAATGTCATTTGTGCGCGCAAAGTCAACTTTTTTTGAGTTATTTCTCCTGACTAAAACGAAAACAATAAAACGGACGTTTTAGCAAGTCTTCTAAATTCCTAGATCTTAATTTAACCACAATATAACATTACAATTATAACAATCCCAATTTTGTTCCCCCTTTTTTCTCAATACCTGTAGTTCGGAATTTTTGCCTTCAAAAGAGTCAAATTTCAAATCCCACTGGGGACCCTCTAGGTCAATGTAGCTGTTGTCTGAAAGTAATAGCTTCCCTTGTAAATTACACTCACTTGTAACCGTTTTTTTTAATTGACCTCTGAATGGAGAGATTACTTTGGTCTTTATTGTTTGTTTATTAGTAGGCTTGAAGACTAGTGATTTGCCAGTGATCCGGGAAAAGGGCAACTATGAATCAGAGGAGGATTACTTGAACACCTATTTCAGACTTCTTCGAGAAGAATGCTTTTACAAACTCAGGAAAGGAATCAGTGAGTTCGTTGAGTATGGGCAAGCATCTAGCTCAAAAGACTTGACAATGTACAGGTACGAATGAGACATTCGTTTTTATAAAGCTCGCACATAGGTGATTAATTTACACTTAAAATCTACCATAAAACGTTACAAAATAAAACGATGCTGCAGTTCCTGTTGAAACTAATCTATAGGGCATCAATTTTCAGTTGATTACCCTTGCGTTTGATTGCGCTCTTGTCAGGACATAAATATAATTTGCTCATAGAGAGACAAACACTCGCGTTCTTAATCACTTCATATATAATGCAGTTGATACTTTGAACACTAACCTGAGCCTTAGGGGCTTCTAGAGCAGCAAAGAAAGGCGTGGCCGTACAGAGGTTAAGTTTGCACTGGCTGGAAAGTATTTGGCCACACTTATTTGACTCATACTTACATGTTAATACTGCGATTTTTTTTGTATGGTTTAACTCTTGTCTTCTCTTACCTTTCTTTTTCCTATTTTTAGTAGTTTTTTTTAATGTCACTTTTATAATATAATGCAATTTTCAGGTGTAAGTATTTAATAGGTACTAATTGGTGAAAATTAAAAGGTTGAAAAACCTTGTCCAGAAAAAAGGCTTCACATGCTATTTTGGTGTCATATGTTTCCATTAGATAACAACGGCTTGTTATAATAAGAAATAAATTATCCGATATAATAGCGTGTTTTGTAAATTTCCGAGAAGGATGCGGGGTTTCGTGAAAACGGCGTCGTCGTTGAAATTTGAGAGAAAATCCGAGAGAGTGCGACTTTCACTTCGCCACTCTCGTAGATGTTAACTTCATTACCTCTCTTTCAGGGTTTCTCTTCGAGGATGTTCTACCCGCCATGAAAATTCTCCAACTGTTATGCTAATTACTCTGGAGTATGAATTGCCAGATTCACATGAAGGTCGTGACAGCGAGTAAGTTGATTAAATAGAGGATATTACACAGTGGTGCCAAGATATGAATTTTATTTTTGAGTGGCAAAACAATATTTTACGATCGAGCGCAGCGAGTGAGTAAAATATTTTCTTTTCCACGAGAAAATAAAATTCATATCTTCAAGCCGCCGTGTAATGTTCTTTTTATTATATAGACAAAAAGACATCGATAACATAATAGAGGGAAATTACTGAAATTACATCATCGATAAACTATGGAAAATAAACCACTCGGGTCCCGGATGTAGTTTTTATGAATTTTACGAGTGGTATATTTTCGAGTAAAATACTCGTGTCTATATATAACAAAATACAAAGCTATTTTTTTCCAAATTATCGGTAAACAATGCTTTGTATTATGTAACCTTCAGCAATATTTTATAGGTTTAAGTTCCGAATACATCCTCGGCAATCCAAAACAACTCTTTATCGCCGGCACAGCCTCACCTCGAAAGTTGTGGGCGCGGCCCTTTATCCCTCTTGATTCTTTGTTCGCCCTGTATGTATACCTTTCCGCACAACACCTATTATTGGACATCTCCATACCCCGTCATGGTGCAGTAATTTTTCGATCTCGCGTTTTTTGTTATCTACTTAGGAACGTAGAATGGCTCATGCATGGCAGTCTATTGTGTATTTCATTGGATGGCTTTTTTGAAGAACCTGTTTGGGCCGTGGTAGAGAAACACTTTGCTGATGAGAGGTCTGTTCCTAAGCGTGGAGAATTTTTTTTAGAAACAATATTGTATCTTCCAACCCCTCATGTGCTTTGCGAGGTCAATCAATTATTTTATAATAAAGTAAGGAGTGGGTATATGCAATAAAACACAAAAACAGAAAGAAAGAATAGATTTTAAAAAGGGGAACATCTCTTTCTACCCTGCAAGCGGTCAGTGGTTTGTTTCCGGCATAGTTTTTAGCCTGTACAAAGTTGTTCGCGCCGGGGTACCTCGTTTTCGTGTGTTAAGGTTGGAATATACAGTTATGTGCGAAAATGACTGAAAGTGGGAAATTCACCCAACTTTGATTATTGTTTTCACCAAACTTAGACGAGAACTCGCAAAAGGACTTTACCGGCTGAAAGGTTCGTGAATCGATTATTTATAGAATTTCAAGGATTTTTCAGAAACTAAACTGCAGCAATTGGTGTGGCGATTCGTCAGACCGAATTCTCTTTATTTTAAAGGCAGTCGTTGCAATGTTGCAAAAATGCTGCAACCATTCAAAACAATGTTGCATCAATGTTGTAGTACTGTCACTTAAAATGGTCGTTGCGAATCGTCCCGTGTAACATCACCTTAAGTTCACCAGACATCTAGCAAAGCTGACCAGATGTCCTAGACACTTGACCAGCCCCACGGAAAAAGGGCGGTGAACTATATTAGTGGTGAAAATGTATTAAATTTAACTAACATTCGAGGTTCCCGCTGCCGAATACCGTTTATTTCAGAGAAAAAATGAATAAAGCATTTGAATGTTTCTCAGAGGCAATGAGTGCATGCCATCACTTTGCGAGTATAATGAATTTCTGTCATTTATTTCAGGATTGTAGGAATAACCCTTTGCGAAAAGGGAAATACGATGTTCGAGCCACAGTTTATTGCAAAGATGCAGGAACTTGCGAACAAAAGTAAGGTTATGTTTATGACATCGATTGTACACCTGCGAATAGAGAAAGTTTTTGAAAAACAGGGACGTTAATATACGTGGAATTGAAATCTTTTTCTAGTCACCATTTAGCCTAACTTATGCCATGTGGGGTTTTTTGACGGTTCTCATCTTTTCATAGGGTATTCTTCTCAACCTACGTCAGTTTTCCTCCAAATCATTTAACTTTTGACATGTGTGTTTTGCATTCTAGAAATCAGAGCATTCATGGCTGAAAGTCAAACCTTTTATGTCTCCTATGCTCCAGCCATGGAAATTCTCCAACACAGAGGTATTACCTTTTTACCGATACGGCGGCCATAAGGAATTTATTAGATTTAAGGAGTATTATGGGATGCCCAGGGGGTACTCGCTCAGTATTTACGATCGCTTTCCGGGCAAAAAGAGAACTTCAATGTATATTTCTCGGAAAAAAGGCGATCATTATTACGTCCAAACACGGCACAACGACCTTTTTCTCCCATTACAATCTTTTTCTAGGAAAACTTAAAGAAAAATTGGCCCGAAAAGCGCACTTAAATACTTATGCGAGTATATCAGATCATGCTCATGCCCCCTGGGCATCCCATAATGCTCCATAAATCCAATTAATTCAATATGGCCGCCGTATCAGTAAAAAGGTCTATTCTCGGGAAACAAATTGAACTGTTTGCCTCGAGACCAGTCATTGAGTGTTTTGTAAAATATAGCCCAAGAAAGAAACTTCTTTGTCTACAAATTTATGACAGTAATCTCAAAGCGACCAATATTCGCGGGTGACATTTTTTCGGTACCCTTAGATGTTACAGTTACCGTAGTACCCGCCCAGAGATTTTTGGCGGGAAACAGTTTTATTGTTCAATATCATGTGACCTTGCCATTGCTTTCTTTCCTTTGCTGCCCTTATGATTGGTTGCAAAAAAAATCTTGCGCCTTTCGTTTCCAACCAAATGCAATCTGAAATGAAACCAAGACTTATTGTGACTTGCTCACGTGATTTGCAGCCAGATGTTTTAAAAATGCAGAGGGTTCTCAAAGGTTCATTGTAACTGTGATACGACACGCTTTCTGATCATACTCAGACCTATTACTTGTTGGACCGGTAAGCTCATGAAAAAGTTATGATACTTTGAAGAGGTTTTTTGATAAGAGTAGATCGAACTTTAAGAAAATCAAAGAAAGACTATCGTCAACTCGTGGGTACGTTGTTTAGAAAATAATCAAGTAGTTATCACCTCTGGTTTTCCCACAGTGAATTTTAGGAAATGATAGAAATTCAGATTATAAATATACTATCCTTCTTCTGGAAACACAATACTTTTCTTGCTGTTTATTGCACTTTAGTAACAGTTATTTAAGTATATATTTAAAAACAAAAAAACAAAAAAAAAAACAGCAAAACAAATAGGCAAACAAGACAAAACAAAAAAGAAAAAAAAAAGGGAAGAAAGGAAAAAGAAGGTCATCAGCAGAATTTGAACCCGGTACCTTCGGGCTGACACGACCTGACATAGCCACTACGCCATTGAGGATGGTCACGTGATTTGGCGAAAAGTCTCAGCGTTAATGCCTTTTCCATGGAACTTCCGCCGGCAAACGACCGATCGAGCCATACTTAACCGATTGAAAAAACGACTCGAAGCAATCGGATGAAATTAAGGCTAATTGAAACCAGGCTACTGACAGTAAAAAACAATGTAAACGCATTTCATGGCAATGAAAGAACATAAGCGATAAAAAGCCGACACAAATCCTCCGCGAAGTAGGATGCAAAACATTAGCTTATGTTTTCTTATCTCGATTTCCGCTGTTATTTTAAAGGTAATGCTCAAACTCACATCCATTTCCCCCCGTGATCTTGGAGAGTCCTTAAGAAGAAGAAGAAAAAGAAGTGCCTTTATTTACCATACATTTCACCAGTCCGTATTTTATAGTCCGTATTTTATACCCAGTCCGCAATCCCTGTTTTATACTGACCGCCATAAATTCATTCATACACATAACCTACTACACTACTACAAGGTAGGAGATCAAGCCAGCGTCGAAGTTGAAGGAGTCGAAGAGAAAATGCTCATCTTCTCGTCAAGTTTAACGCCTGGACGGATCAAAGGCTTTTGAATCGTACTAATTTGAAAGATTCCTGCGTGTCTTAAATTTGGTAAGACCTCTACCTAACCGTGCTGTAGCGCACGATGCACGCTTTCAGCGAGGAATTTGATGCTACCGAACTTCGGCGAGCGCGTACTTCTTTGGAAACGATAGATCTTCGCGCTCTCGAGTTCGGACCCGATTAATTACGAAGTGCATCTACTACGAGTGAGCGAGTGACTCATTTGCATATCTCAGTCCCTGCAATAACTCGTGGTACGCTCGCGCGTACCCACGAGTTAAAAACGCGAAGAAAAAAGAAAATATTACTGGTTTACTGGCGTAATGATCCCATTTGTGATGGTAGAGAAATTCTCTCGAGCTGTAAGTAGATCAGCTTGATTTTAGGAAGTCAGGCCGTTTTTACCCTACGAATTTTTTCCTTGTGTTTTTTTTTTTTTTTTTTTTCAGACCATGTTCCATTCAAGGAATTCCTGGTTTATCCAGACTCAAGACAGGAAGTGGGCCCTCCAGAGTACATCGGCAAAATTAAACATCCTCCAGACTGGGAAATTATCTACAAAAAGGAAGCACTC
>OZ038003.1:7251560-7294060 GCA_964035705.1 Porites rus | reverse complement strand
TTTTTTATATTTTACTTATGCTTCGCTTCTCCTGATTAACAGTGCGCGTTGGAGATTTATTTGGTATTTCAGGTATTTGTGATTTGGTGAGACCCCAGTTTACGTTTTCTATCCACTTCGTCTCCTTCTTACTGCCAATACGAAATATTGTCCAGCGAAACCTCTATTAAGCGGACCCCCAATTAAGTGGAGATCTTCTATTAAGCGGACACTAAGCGCGTCCCGAAATTAACGTCTTATATTTTCCTTTACAACGAACCCCTATTCAGCAGACACCTCTGTTAAGCAGACGCGGACACTGAAATAAATTGTACTTGGCTAATTTCAATTGTTGAAAGCCTCCATTAAGCGGACACCGGACTGAATTGACATTAGTAGTATCGGATTACGTCCTTGAAATACGTTCTGCAGTCGATCAATAAAGATAAATCAATACATTTAGCTGTCAAAAGTTCACCTAAAAGTCCTGCAAAAAGTAAAGCACAGCTTCCTTAGTTTCCTTAACGACATGGAACTTTATCAAATTACAGAGCAGACAGAGTCACCGTTGAATGTTAAGTAGCGCGGTGTGTAAGGCAGCTGGCGCTAACGGCTCTGGTATGCCAGGCATTCATTTGCATAATTGGCTTATGACACGAAAATCCGAGGTTCTGATTGGTCAAAATCCTTTCCTTAGCGACTTTTATCCGAAAATTTACGATTACAGCCCGGATAAATACGAATAAAGATACTCTTTGTCTTGATCTATTGTCTCAGCAAGTTTCGTGACATTCGTATGTGCGGCGAAAAAGTTACAAGGATTTTCTTTGAGGATCTCATATTACACAGCCCTGGCCGCCATTTGTTTCCTCTCGCGTTTTGGTGTTTCTTCTGTTCTTTAACGACTCTGAGAGCTTCAGTTGTTTCTACGATTAAAATCGTTCACAAACATTGCGAAATTATTTTGAACCTCTATTAAGCGGACACTTGTGGAGTTCCCGAAGGTGTCTGCTTAGTAGAGGTTTCACTGTATTTAATTGTTAACGCTATATCTGTTTGCAATTTGCTTATAGGTTGTGACTTATAAGAATCATGCTTTAGACAATTTTTTGAAAGAATGTCTTAGGAAAGTTTCTTCTCATGATGTAAGGATTGTGCGAGTTGGAAGGTGGAATGAGGATGCTGGAGACGAACTGAAGAAGTGTTTGTTGAGAGAGGTTTGTTAAAATCTAGAGGCTTTTTGGATCATCCCCAATACAGTCAACTCTCGTCTTGCGGACACCCCGCTACACCCGATAAAACGGACAGTAGGTAAATCCCCGTCAAAAACAAATTACACATGTTTGCTGGACTAAAATAAACTCCCGCTATTACGGACTCTCGCTAATGAGGACACAAACTCGAGGTCCTTACACTGTCCGCTATAAGAAGAGTTGACTGTGGATCCCACTCAAAATGTAAAAGAAGTCAAGGTTTCCGTTAAGATGAAAAACGGATAAGAGAAAACCTGGGTATACCAGACACTTCTAAGGTGTTAAACCCTGCATGTTGTTGATTTTTAGGCACAGAAAGGTTTTACGAGACTTAGAATGATTGAAAGCGTTCTTGCGCGATAAACAAAGTGAGACTAGAATTATGACTGCTTGGTGACATTCTATAAAAAGAGATCGACAGAATACGACCTTGGACTGCTAGAAAGGCTTGACACACAAAACAGGGTAGCATTCTTTAACTCTTACTTTCTTCTTTTCTCGTCGTACTCAAGAGAGTACAGCAAGGTGTGAATCGCAAACCAGGACTTTACAACCAAAAGAGAAAGGTGCTTGGACAAATATGGGCATTGCAGCCTAAAGTCAGGGAGGCGTTTGAGAAACTCAGAACTTCCAGCCGCTTCAGTGCAGACATGTTCTTAAAGGTAAGAAGTCACGGGACTAAAACATTGTGAGATTGATCCTTCGGGCAAGCTGTTGTTGAAGTTTACTAGCCTGGGGAAGTCATTCAGGCCTACCGAACCTGATTTTCACTTACGGACAACTTATAATTTAAACATGCTAGTACGACAAGTCACTCCATAGCTTAGGGTTATCCGACAGCACTTTTGTCGCGCTCTGCTAAGGGAGTTTGGGAAAAAGGAACGCTAAAGTAGCTCTCATACATGTGATTTATTCCCCATTTTTTACAATTGATCTGCTTGGCCAGTTAGCGTGACTTTTTTCATTTGGATAGAGCATTGCGTCACGTCACCTCAAACGTTAGAGTTTAAATCACGCTCACCTTCTAAGATTTTCAGAGGAGTGTCTGAGTGTTCGCCTTACATTCTAGAGAAATTCATAGATCTCCTTTGTCAGTTGTTTTGTGGAGATAGGGTTTTTAAGTGAGGGGTGCATCTTACAGAGGGATTTTCATTATTAGGGAGCTGTCGGCGTTCAAAAAGTTAACTGATTAAAAACTTAATCATTGGATAATGCAATTCTAGAGCTCTGATTGGCTTAGCCATGATGGCATTTGAGCCATTATACCATGCTCTCCAAATATGGTAACTGAACGCGTCTGCTCAAAATCAAACCAAGCTGAAAATCGGTAGTTTCTACAAATAACGCGTTGAAGAATTCTCGATATTTTATGAGCGTCTTTAAAGGGACAGGTTCACTGTTCAGCGCATGATCATTAATTAAATTACTTTTTTCCAATTTATTATTAATTATGTCGGTTAATAATCCCACTCATATGTATCTCAGTGATCTCAGAGTGTATTTCAAAGTAGAAGTGTATTTCAGAGTAACCTGAAGTAGGATGGAGGAGTACTAAAATCGCAGAAAATTAGTGGATTATGCCAACACTACCAACGTTGAATTTATTGTTGACCCGAAGGTTTTATTCCATGGTTGATTAATTTACTGCTGTTTGCACCTAAGTTGATCAAGTGACTGCCAGGGGAGTGTGCAGATTGTTTCTTTGACAACATTATGACATGATTGTATTGCTTTCATAGACGATACAGCATGTCCCGTCAGAAAAACAGCATTTTACTTAACGAGCATGCGCTGAACCGTGAACCTGTCCCTTTAATAAAACACTTATTCCACTCGCGCTTGTTTGATATGAGATGATTATAGCCAACTCATGTCCAACGCACACTCGTGGAATAATTGTTAAATATAATATGTCTGGAAAAAATGTAAGACAGGTTGTTGTTGTTGTTATTTTTGTCATTTTATAACAACACTTATATTGTGTTATATGTAAGGCATACCTTGTTCTTGAAGATACGAACATTCAATCAATTTTTATTCTAAAGGAAGCGTCGGAAGAGCAGCTGAAGTCCCTTGTGGTTGACAACAAGCAAGGGAAAATCACAGACGAAGAATTTGAGAAATTAATTAGCAAACAGTCCATTTCTAAAAATCAAGCAAAACTGAAAGGTAGGCGTGAAAAGCTTTTGCCTTTGATTTTTCTCTTTCTGAAGACCCGTGGCGTTAATCATTGAGCAAGAAAACCGATGCCTTTGGTATAAGGTTAAGACATTTATCAATCCGCCATTTGCTAGCTGCCTTAAGCCTCTGTTTCAAAGCGAGGTCAAGTGCGAAGCCATTGATATGAAAATGAATCTTATTCTCATTCAAATCAATTTTCACAAGTAAGGTTTTGCACTAAGCTTCGTTTTAAAAGTGAGAGTTTTTCGAACTCGAGAATGGCCTGTTATTCTAATTGTTACGAGGAAGACTTCATTTAAGGTTGGGATATCGTTCTTGCTTTTTTAGAACAGTCTTACGTCATTTGCCAAATTTAGTTCAAGAAAGCCCCTAAGGTTTGCGATGTACTGCAGTTTGAATGAAGATTTGTGAAAGGCGGGCATAAAATGAATGGCATAAAAAGCATGATATAGAGGGTATGTCTTAGCATGGGAATTTGGTTTCCCCCTACTACCGTCCTGTTAACCATTTTTGTATTTTTGTTCGATTGTATATGTTAGTATTAGTTCATTTGTATCAGTTATGTATGGTTACGAACTGTGGTTAAAGATTAAAGATTAAAGATAGAAAGTGTCAGGCCGTAATGAAACTTTGAAATGTATGGTGACATGTATATATTTCATCTTTTAACTTTGGATCTCTCCAGATAAATTTACTGCTTGGATCAAGCAACGTTTTAAGGTTTTTCACAACCAATGCTGGTGCCACTTTCCCCACTAAGTAAACATTTAAAACAATCTCAGCCTGCCTAAAATGCTTTCAAAACTATTATGAATTAGCCGTGTAGCTCTGAGCCGCCTAAGCCCCCACGCCGAAAAATTTGCTGGTAGTAGTATGTGGCTCACCGATTTAGTCGGTTCCTTGCACAGTATATCGTTAATTTGTGTTGGAAGGTGATTACCGTTAATGTATTCTCTCTTAACACTTTTGATTTCGAAAAAAGTCGTTTGTGATGATGGGGAGTGATTGTCATCGTTAAAAAAAGCCGCGCGTAGGCATTTAGGATTTGGCTTTTGGAAATCAAGAAAGAAGTTTCGTCGGCGCTACTTGACCAATTTGAGCCCTATCTTTTCTTAGTTTGAGCTTTTCAACGTCTACTCGCATTCAAATTTGTCGCTTCGCTGATAATTTATAGTTAATGATGTCCACGCATTCTCCTCGATGATACTAAAATCTTGTTCTCTAGAAAGTTATGTGGCATTTATACGTTTTTTGTACGGCAGAACTCGTGGAAAATGCATTGATAGACTGGCTCCCTGGTCAAAAGTTGTTCGATCGTTTTTCTGGTGAAAAGAAAAAAGCAGCGCAAGGAAATCGGTAAGTTTTTAACCATTGGTGTGGAGTATTGATATGTGTAGTCTTTTGGTCTGCCTGTGATTTTCTGCGGGGTAATATAAAAGTGAATGCGAAAGCGGCAGGTGTTTTCATCGCATGTATACTGTCTGAAAGAACGGAAAATCGTAATAAAATTGCCTTTAAAATCGCTTGTGTGAACGGGTCTTAAGTAGGACGTAAAGGGGCTGTCACGCTTCTTGCCATCTTTTTTAAAAAAGCAACACGTGTCTTCGCGTTAACTGAATTCCAAAAATAGTGGTCCAGGTTTGTTATGTAGGACTGCATTTAGGCATTGAAATAGTTTCCTGTCGTCTTTTGCCATGACGGACATGAATTGAAACTTGAAACTATCGGGTCCGTTTTGTTTTCGAATCTTGAGTTTTCTTCGAGTCATGATGTGCCTGCTAAAATCACCAAAACTATGTTAATTATAGTTAGTGCTCCCTGATGAAGTTTTTTTCTAATATCGTCTTTATAACTTAACAAGAGCATTTTGTGCATGGGTAAAGACACAAAAATGATCTGCAGCTTTGCAAAGGTGTTCTTTTTGGATCACTTAAGGTTTCTGGGAAACTGCCCACCTACCCCTCCCCTAAGCCAACACGCTGCCCTAAACGAGGAGTAAGCGTTAATGTTGGCTTAGGGGAGGGGTAGGTGGGCAAATTCCCCAAAACCTAAATTGATCCTTGGATCTATTTAGGTTTCTGGGAAACTCAGTCTTTTTTCGTCAATTTTAGACCGGCGGAAAGTGATCAACAAAAGAGAAAAGAAGAAACAAACCAGCAGGAGAATCCCAATGACGCGAGAGACCCTTCTGTAGAGCAGAGGGAGCGACTTCTTGCATTAGATGAAGAAATCGCGGATGAAGAGGATGAAAGCATCGCGAAAGAGGAAGAAAGTTCGTCGAAATCTCAAGCCCCTCTTTCTGTGCAGTGCTTGCGCAGCCTCGTTTGCTTAGATGACGCTGGTAAAGTATTCTCATGTTATGTTTGAGTGCTGGTTTCTTTGGCTATTCGTATTCTAGTGAAATGCCAGCGGTTTCATTTACGTGTCGAGCAGCTATTCAAATTTTTCTGGAAGATGAGAAGTTTTTTGCATAAGGGACTGGTCAAAAAGTATAGGGGGGGGGGGGTGGGCCGGAGCAGAGAGGGGGTGGGTCATGAGGTTTTGAGCCTTGTGCAAGGGGTGGGTCGTGCAATTTTCAGCTACCCTTAGGGGGTGGGTCACCCTATTTTATTACATAGATAGGCACTAACTACTAACGAGACAGTTGACTACACTTGTTATATAAAACACAGCCAGCTGGAATTATTGCTAAAATACTCACAAACCTGTTGTGCGAGAAAAAACAAAGGGTGACAGGCCGCACATCTATACGGGCGTGGAACCCTCCGTTAACGTCTTTTTTTTTTGGCTCTAACAAGCGTGTCCTTTGATGATTTTCCTTTTTTGTAAGGAAATGATTGGTGGTTCTTTAAAAATTTATTGAAGTTATAGTTGGTTTTGTGTAAGAGTCCATTTTTTCATTCAAGCTTCCTTCATAGTATAGACCCTGAGGGCTGGTATTGTGTCACGAATGGCAATATTTCTTTTTCCTCCTTGTTGTTTTTTTTAGGGGTTTAGACTCCCTTTTGTGAATTTTATTTCTGATAGTAGATTTTCCATCAAAGATTGTGGGTAGCCTCGGTCCATCAAGCGTTTTTTTTAATTTGAATTATTTTCCTCAAAGGTTGTTTCTGAGGAGTTTTTTC
This sequence comes from Porites rus, assembly GCA_964035705.1. Taxonomy (NCBI): domain Eukaryota; kingdom Metazoa; phylum Cnidaria; class Anthozoa; order Scleractinia; family Poritidae; genus Porites; species Porites rus. Next base: position 7,287,522 of record OZ038003.1, on the reverse strand, counting down.
GTAGGATTTTCAAGGCTTCTCCTTTGACAAATCCTTTTTTAACATTTGGAGGGTGACACGAGGTGAAATGTGTGTGCAAGAAGTTTTCCGTTTGTTTAAATGTGTCTTTGCATCAAGGATAGATTTTTCCTTGAATCTTGTGCCTTTGTATACGACCGTGTCTAAAAACGCAGTCTCAGTGTCAAATTTTTCGGCCGTGAATTCAATAGTTGGGTGATGTATGTTTGCTTGTTCAATGAAGGCTTTGATTTCTGGTTCTCTCATGTCCCATAGGGAAAAGCTATCGTGTATGTAGAATTTCCAAACTGTTGTTCTAAAGACAGTTTTGCTTAGAGTAGTTGTTTCAATATGTCGTGAAAATATTGGCAAAGGAATCAGAACTGCTGTCTTTGTGCCCATTGCAGTTCCATGGTTTTGTAGGTAGTGCTTTCCATTGAAGTGGAAGAAATTTTCTTTGAGGATTAATCTAAGCATTTCCGGCAAGTCATGTGTAGGGATGGGTTGTCTTTGTAGAAATTTTCATATGCCTTGTGACAGACAATTTCAATACACCCTTGTTTTGCTGTATATTTGTGACAAGACTCATAACGTCAATCGAAACAAGAAATGTTCAGTTTTTCACGTTTGTCTTTTCAGTAAAAGGTATGATTTCTGTGATTTTGATATTGGTTGTGGCACTGTATCAACAAAGTTTGTCAAGCACAGAACAAGGTTTTATTGGATTATTAAGAGGAAACCAAACATCCATGTTTTAACTAGGGGGTGGGTCATGCAATTTCCAGCCTTGCTTTAGGGGTGGGTCAGTCATTTTTGTGCCGAAGGGAGAGGGTGGGTCATGTGTTTTTTATCAACCACATTTCCAAATGCTCCGGCCCACCCCCCCCCCCCCCCCATACTTTTTGACCAGTCCCTAAGAAAAAGGCTCACCTCGCACGGGATTGGTTTGGAACACCAACATGGCCGCCGTTTCATTGTTTTGGAACACCAATATGGCGGACGTGACGTCATGTGAAAACGCTCCATAGTCCTTTTCCGCTAAAGATATGCATAATGTAGAGAGAACCTCTTTGCACTGGCGTAGGTGGGAGCTTAGTGATGTCACAAAGAAAAGCGTGAAATCCCGCATATTAAGCTCCCCCCGCTGTAAGCCCCGATTATGAACCTATCTAGCCTTAAGGTGGGTTCACTGTGACGTCAAATACCGATAGGAACACGAACTGCTTGTTTATTGAACAACACGAAGTACACATGAGATTCGCATATAAAACGATTTTCTTTCTGATTCTTAGACATTTCTTTTTTTTCAGAGCTGAGGCCTTATGAAGATATTTTGAATGAAAGCAAAATTTGGGAACTTGAAGAACACAGAAGAGTACAATTTGTTTACGTTCTTCAAAGCAAGTACTTTTCTAAAGCCAGTTCTGAGTTCAAGAATGTGAGCAGAGCTTATTTACAGGTAGGGGGTCTTAGACTCCGTTCAGACTAATGTGCGAACGTATATATACATTATTAGTAAAATCCAACTAGTGGTCTATTATCAATGCTGCGTTCTGATTGGTTGAGCTACTACTAGGCTATATGTTATGTTATGAAAAGCGCCGGTTTTTTGGCGGCAAAAAAGGGATTGAAGTCTTGCGTTAACTAGCTAAATTTTTTTTATTTTCGATATTTTTTACCAACTAGTTGGATTTTACTAAAACAATTATTCCTCTCGCCCGAATGGCCTCTGAGTCAATAGCCCATGAGGCCGAAGGCCTCATGGGCTATTGACTCAGAGGCCATTCGGGCGAGAGGAATAATTGTTAATAATCCGGTTTGACCTAGCCACTTCACCAGGGTCCTCAGGAAATTACGACGGCTATGTTAAGGTCTGCACAAAAACAACGTTGTGATATAGACATGGCCTTCAATTTGACTGAATTTGAATGAAATTGTGAGAGTGTCAATGGAAGGAAGTAGTGAGATAACCACTGAAATTAGTTACTTTTTGTTGATATCATTGACAGCTACATCATCAGTTAAAGGAGGTTCGAAATCAGCAAGATATTGAAGTGATGAAGAGATGCCATGTCATTGGCATGACAGTGACAGGGGCGACCATGAGGGCAAACTTATTGGGTAAGGCATATCTCATAGTACATTGTTCAAACCTTAGTAATTTATTGTCAGCAAAGAAACATCTAATATTGCGTGTTCGATTACAGTCTCATTTTGCAGCCTTTCGCAACCAAGCTAGAGGCAAGTTATGTTGGGAGAACTAGCGCCTCTATTTGTTTCAACAAGAACACAAAGTGACAAAAAGTGGGAAGACTGATCTTGTCAGCTTGCATCCTCTGTTCGCATTTTTTTGCTTGCTATACGCTAAAGCCTTTCATAACAGTTGGCAAAAGAATTTTCTGCTATTTATTTACATAAGTTTTTCTAATCCGTTCAAGCCGGTTAAATGTCACTGATGGTATGAAACAAATACCTCGTCATCGGTGAACAACTTGTGGTCGTTTTTTGACTAAAAAACAGTTTTGTTGATATTCATGTTTCTTCATCAAATTTTCATTTATTTTCATTACGACACAATTTAGTTTAAAGTTTAAACCAAAAATTATTGCTAGTGTTTCAGAGCCGCCATAACTTCTCCTTCCCCCTTGATTTCTCTTTAGCTGACATAAAACCCTCTGTCGTGATTGTGGAAGAAGCGGCGGAAATTCTAGAGGGGCAGCTGGTCGCAGTTATCCCGCCGTCAGTTCAACACCTGATCATGATCGGAGATCACAGGCAACTGAAACCTATGGTACACTATCACCGACTCAAAAAACATCACCATTTGGATCTGTCTATGTTTGAACGACTGTGGAATTGTGGTCTGCCTTGTAAGCAGCTGGGTTTCCAGTGCCGAATGAGGGATGAATTTGTTGATCTACTCCGTGAATTAAAGATATATGACAACCTTCGAACGCATAAACAGGTATTGCTAACTGCGGGCATCCTTTGCCCTTATATTTATGAAGCATGCTGGGCGCCACTTTTTCCGACTTTCAGCCATTTTGTGGGCCCTATCCGCAAAGATTCGCAGAAAATGACGTAGAATATTTTCGCAATGATCCACGACGAAAGCAAAAGTAAGGCAACATGTAAAAAGCCCTGCTACCTAAAGGGGCACCCCGCAGAGCATGTGCTCGAGAGAGAAAATCCGCTTGCCGCGTTGGCTCGAATTTAACCTTGCATAAAATAAATTAAGCCTCATTCCTCGTTCCCTCTTTGGAGGGACGACAAAAACACTGGGATTTTTTTTTTATCTTTGAGAGAGCTTTGGCTGCAAAAAAAAAAAAACAGGGAGGAAATTTCCAGCATGTCTCGGCAGAGGCGCGTAGGAGGCGAATTAAACTTATGAAACCCTGAGAACGGATCAGATTCTATGCTAGTTAGCTACAAAGACGCTCATGAAGTGTCTTTCGTCACAAATATGAGCCCGCCCTCCTCCCCGAACTCAAACGTGACTCCTGAGTGGGCGCGAACGTGTTACATATTCCCATTGAGCACGCTGATGACGTCAATAAATTATTCATCGAGTTGTTGTGAGCGTAGCAATCCTCCCAAGACGTCTCCCAATGGCATCCATATCTCAGCAGTAAACGATGAAGCGTTTGCCATGTGTTTTATAAGGTAATTTAAGAGAAAACCTTTGAATTCATCAGCCGATGGTAGGAAAAGAAGGTTAGTGTTGTTGTTGTCATCTCCGCGAGCTGTGCGTGTGAAGATCATTCTTTACAAAGTTGTTTCTCTCAAAAATAATTTTTATGTGAATTTATAGTTTTCCAGCACCTCAATATGGATTTTACAATCTTTTTAGAGTACACTTTCTCTCAGTTTCAGGGTAAAAACATAAGCTTAACTGTGAGGAAAAAAATGTTGTCACGTAAACATTGACGCGTACTGCTTTGAGCGCGCCCTGCAATAATAAATTTTAAATTAACTGCTGCATTGATCGCTTTGATAATGTTATAAAACAATAAGCTCATGCTTCAGCCGTAACTATGTCGAGATATTGAGCAGTTACGAAGTTTGGAGAGCACTCAAGAGGCCAGAGTTGCTCTCGGCTGCGCCTCAAGCAACTCTTACGCCTCTTTCGTGCTCTCCAAACTTCCCGTGTGCTCAATATCTCGACATACGCACGCGGACGCATGAACTAACTGTTAACTTGTCTTCCCCTTCCCCTTTCTTTAACGTTATTAAGGATAACACAAGAATTGTACACGTTGGTTTTATGACCAAAACAACTTTGAGTAGAGAGTTGGGAGGGGTCTTAGTTTTTTTTTTGTTCAGAGGTGATGGTAGTATGGCGCAAAAGTAAGAAAAAAGATGGGACTGTGGTTAACAGACTTGTGCGAGATTGTAGCCATATACTTACCCTGGGTTCCAGAGGATATTTTTTTCTTATTGACACTAATGGTTCGAGGAGAAACCCCGTCAACGAGGCGCGAAGCGCCGAGGGGAACCTTTTCAATCCGTAAGCACGGTTTATTTCATATTTGGTATTTTGAGAACGGACCTCTAGAGCCAGGGTACCATTTTCTAGGTTGTAAACATGTGATGCGCGCCCTGTCTATTGCTACGATAACATAAGCCTTTTCGTCAATAATACGATGTAATTAATATTGTCTATTGGCTCTTGCCAATTGTTCTTTATTTCTTTACTTCATTCAGCTGGTCGAAAACAACGTACCCCCAGCTTGTGTCGAATCTAGCATGTACTTCTGGACACACACCAAGTGGGAAAGTGAAGCTTCACATAGCAAGCGAAATTTTCGAGAGGCCGAAGAGATAACTAGAGTTGCCAAATTCTTCTGCCAAGAGGGCGAGGTACTTCCCTCAAAGATCACTGTTCTTTGTTCATATCGAGGACAGGCAAGTGTAAAATGTTTGAACGTTTTCTATGACCTACGTAACAAAAAGGTTCCATTTTGCCGTGCGTCTGTTCAGTAACAGATCACAGATGACGTCAAAACATGGTAAAGTAAAGAAAACAAGTTTCCTTTTGATCTCATCCATTTGTCTGCATGTACTCTAATAGGCCATGGGCAACTACCCATCAAGGCGCGCACGTAATATTCATCACATTGTATAAGACTGAACAGACGCACGGGAAATGTAATCTATGCCAATAACAACAACAACAACAACAACAAAACCACGTCTCTCAAAGCCGTCCCGACTGACGGATCAAAGATTTTAATTTTGTTTTCTTATTTGACCCGTGTTTCCCACAAGCCTCGGTAATTTTTTTCTTTATATCTTTCCTTTCTCGCAGGTGAAAGAAATAGAAAGCCACTTTCGTTCAACTGAGATTACTGCGTTGGAAGATATAAAAGTCACAACAATTGATAGTTTTCAGGTGGGATTACGCGAACGTTTCTTCAGCCTCCGAAAGTGCTCCGAAATGCTCTGTCCGTGTGTATGAATCTTGGCTATTTTTTCAAAGAAAATAAGAACTGAAACCTCAGCATTTGTTAGATTCAGCTGTAGATTTAAGACACTCACAAAGAAGAAAGATTGGTGTCTTTTGTATTTTCTTGATAAATTGTGAATGAGTTTGAACTGTCGAGGAACGGTGATGATGATGGGCTCCTGGGAACGCCGATAAATTCATGCATCGAAAATAGTTCCTTTTTGGGCTTTTAACCCACCTAGCACCTTAAAGAGCATTATTATATGGCAGTGTCTCAGAAGCACTGAAAATAATCTAATTCAGGTATTTCATTGGATAAAATCAACATTGACTGGGATTTAGATCTTCCCGCTCATGGAAAAGAAAAGAAAACTAGAAATCAATGCATAAAATTCAAAAGGAATGCTTGGAAGTGCATTACGGTCGATCTTTAGAGGGATTTGAAGAGCATTGTCTCCTTAAGTACTAGAACAACTACAGAAAGGATAAACTAGAAAAATACCAAAGTTAACCACACTTTCTCTTCTTGGTTCACATCGTGATGTGGGTCATCTTTAGCCCACGACTTCTGTGTAGCGTCCTTTTAAGACAAGAGCGACGACGAACGTCGATTCGCTCGACAGTCCCCTGCAAACAATTCATCAAATATAAATGATCTAATAGACGTCCGGGTCGTTATTTAATTCTGATGGTCCAAAAAAGAACGTTTAATTGATAGGAGGCTTTTATTCTCCTAACTGCGACCAGCGCAGCAAAACGTATATGCTATTCTCGAAAATATCAAGAAAGTTTAAAAATAGCGGAATAGCTAGGCCATCAATGGATACATCTAGGGTGTCTATAGATCCATATCGTTCTTTCAAATCTCAACATCGTCGACAGATCCGAATCCCCGCTTAGGATCACTTTGTTGTCAACGTTAGTCTATCCCTATGAGCAAGATACAATGAAAGAACCATTGTTCATCAGGCAAGAAACCGAACAAATTGAAAGATTTTTTTCCTTTTTTGCTACCGGTAATTACTAGTATTTTGCAGTAATTCTCATGGGGGGGGGGGGGTGGGGGAGTGTGCATGGGGGCGTTTATTAGAGAGGGGCGACTGATGCAAAGTTAACATTGCTATTAGCGGGGGCATTTATTAGATATTAATAAAATCCAGCTAGTGGTCTATTATCAATACTGCGTTCTGATTGGTTGAGCTACTGTTAGGCTATAGTTATAGCCCACTATTAGCGAAAAGCGCCAGCTTTTTGGGGAGCAAAAAAGGATTAAAGTCCAGCTATAACTATTACGTCAGCGTAAGTTGTTTTGACTCGATATTTTTGACTAACTAGTTGGATTTTACTAAAACAATTATCCCTCTTGCCCTCATGGCCTCTCTGTCAATAGCCCATTCGGCCTTCGGCCTCATGGGCTATTGACTCAGAGCCCATTTGGACTCGAGGAATAATTGTTAAAGGGAAGTTCATTTGAGAGAGGTTGTCTACCAGATCATTTAAGGTATGCCACTTAGCTTAATCCCTTTTCTTCGGGCAATAAAGGAAGAGAAGAGAGGAGAAGTCGTTACGTCACGTTGCCATGGTAACAAAATTTCTGGATGACAACAAACCGAAAACATCACTTAAAAAGTGAATTCGCAATGGTTCAAACTTCGACGATCTTATTCAATTTCATTTAATTTGTCAAATGATAGCGAAATTTTCTGAAAAGGACTGAATCTAAGTTAAGAAAAAGAAAAAGAAAATTTTGGCGTTGTGCTCTCCTACGTAAAGCGGGTGCGTGAACTTAGTCGTGCAACGCGGCTAGGAAACGTACAAAAAAACGTGATGCATGTGCACAGTTGTTGTTTTGCTGATATAAACCTATTACTTTTTTCTAGTTCTCTGCTTATCTGCTTAAGCTCCCTATTGAGCGTTTTCATTCACGTGGCCAGCATCTATGCTAATTTATTGGAGAAAAAGAAAGCATTTACATGAGAAAAGAGTTAAACTCCCAGAGGATTTTCTGGGTGCACCAACATACCGCCGTTTTATTGTTTTGGAACACCAACATGGCCGCCGTGACGTCATGTGAAAACGCTCTATCCCGCTACCATGGTAACGTGACGCCACACTTCTCCTCTCCACAGGAGATGTCTACACGCAGGCCACTCCATGTCAGGATTCACTGTGTATGAATATTTCTTTTCAATCACAGGGCCAAGAAAATGATATAATCCTTGTTTCGCTGGTTCGAAGCAGCAAAGATGATGGTATTGGATACCTAGCGTCAATGGACCGCTTATGTGTGGCCATTTCTCGAGCGCGTTGTGGTCTTTATCTTTTCGGAAATCATGTGCATTTGTCGCAGAAATTTAAGAGAGGTTGGAAGGTATGTAATAGGGACTACTTAAGATACACCGTTCCTGCACACGGATATGTGTAGACGAACGTGGGGACTGTATGCCGCGTAGTTGTACAAAAGGCGATAATCAAGATTTCCCAGTTGTGATAATGACATCACCATTCTTCCCGGTAGCATACCCGTTTCTCCCGGGTAAGAGGCCATCTACCCGTATTTACAGCTACGCGTACGGGTAATTTACCCGTACCCGTACACGGAAATGGTTTATCGTAAGGTCTCTAAAGTCGTGTAGATATACTTGACAGACTAGAAGCTGAGGTATGAGCTTTCATCTTTTTTAGCTATTCTAGTGTCTACAAAGCAGCTGCACCCTTGCAGGAAGTCTCGTCCTGTAGACTCTTGTGTTAAGGTCAACGTCGCATTTTTAAAATTTAAAACACAAATTATATAAAATCTTCTGAATCTATCTATCTATGTTGTTCAGCTTACGTTGGTTTTCCACGGTTCCTCACCGTTTACATTTAAGCAATAGAAAACGTTTTCCGTGTTTGCAGAGCCTGATATAAGCACGCGTAATCAGTTCTTGTTTTGCAAAAGCATGCTTTCCAAAATAGGGAATTTTCTTGCTTAAAATGTCAGCTTAAGCGAAGAAAAATTGACACACCTTCTTTGTAACGATTTTCCAAGTTTCAGCCGACAAAGGAATGGGTAAATAAAGTAAATTTGTCGAGTTGAAACTCGAAAACGTTTTCAAACTCGTGCTTGCGTGATTAGCGCGCGAAAAGCAAAACATCTTGACGCCACAACCATATTTACATACTCTCATGCAAACACTCCTCTCGGCCAATCAGAGCGCGCGTACTATCTTAGTTATTTTATAAATACATATTTTTACCACTCACTAGCTTTCAACTCAGTGGTCCACGGTCCCAAAATTTGGGATAAATAGCAGGTACACACAGAAATTGTTTTTATCATTTAGCAATGAAAATGCTTTGCTGCTTACCGAATGCAGGAAGCGATAACCATACCTACATACCTACATACTTTATTCGTACTCCATTAAAAGAGATTTTCGGTTACAAGACAAATTAGCGAAAAAAGGAGGAAATAACAGTAATGTAGAAAAAATTAATTACAAAATCAAAATAATGCATCGGATAGGATTAGCTATTTACAAAATTTCTCTAGAATGAAGATGATTTTTATACTACTACATGAGAAATTTCTGCAATTTGATTGGCTTAGAGCAGTGGTATTTCAGCTTAATTTGAAATACCTACATGTGAAATTACAAAACTATTGCGGGGAGTAGTGTAAACAAATAATTGCATGATTTGTACGTGATATTACGTATAACAATTTCGAAATATCACTCGTGGTATTTATACCAAATATCACTACTAATCATGCTATTACCTATACTAACAACGCATCCACCTGTAATTTAAACGCGCCTTGACATATAGATTTACTATACGCTTTATAATTTCTGTTTCTATCTGGCGAAATGTCACCCATATTGATTTTAATTCATGCTAAACGAAAATGTACGTGCCAAACCCTACAACAGCAGAAAATTAAGCAATATAATGATACACCTGTCGCTAGAGATATTTTAATTAACAAATCTGCCGAAAGACGCCATTTTTTTTAAAGCCATTTCATCAGAGATTTGCCATTGAATAATTATGCAGTTTGAAATAAGCCCAAGGTGGTAAGTACACGAGTGGTACCAACGAAATTCGTCTAATAGGGATCAGTAAGAGAGGATTTATGTTAAATTCCAAGGCTCCTGGCGCTGCAATGCAAGGCACGGGCCCAGAAAATGCCAGCATGGAATCTTGCACAGTGTGCATGTCCGGTAGGTGCAATGCAGGGGCTACCTGCTGCATTTGGAAACTGTTACTCTCTTACCGTTCTGACAATAAAGCATCCATACGCATGCAAGTTCACATTTAAGATAATGATATTAGATTAAAGGAGCCGTGTCACATGCATTGCGCATGCTCAATTCTTTGAAAAGTGTTCAGCCCAAGTTCAGCCCAACAAGAAATCAAACTGACGCGAATCCTCACAAATCAAGTGAAAATCTGTTTCCATCGTCGCTAATCGGTGTTCGTTTTGTATTTTATCTATATATTTAAATTATTTAGACATAAGGCTTTCGTGTTACAGTAATTTTTGGGAGAATTGTGGAAATCCTAAGCGCTATTTAGCGCTCCAAGCGAAGGATGTCGGCTCGAGGCGGTAAACGCTACGGCAGTGGCCGTAGGCTCTTGTCACCTGGAAGCTTTGTTAGGAGCATAGAGAAGAGATCTGACTCTCGGAGTTCGTGGCTCAAGTCCCATGGAAGGATTTACGTCCGCCATGACATTCTGGACACATTTAAAACGCTGAAAGCTCAGTGTGTCTTCTCCACCGACACTGCTTTCTTGCAGCATTTGTTGTCGTTTGAGATGCGAAGGCAACAAAGGTGAGAAAATAAGACTTCTACATTTATATTGCTTTTTAGTCTAAGCTGCAACGTCGAATCTAACTACCTATTAAATATTACTTTATTTTAACAGTTTAAAAGCCAAGCAAGCCATGAAGAGGAGTACGGAAGAGTCAAGTGCAGTACAACAACCCCAAGCAGGTAACTAGATGCACGAGATCGATCTGGAATCCCTGTTCGGGGACTTCTTTTTTATGTGAGCAGTGCATGTGGCCGGAACATTTATGGACACAGTCCATCGGGATTAATTCTGTTTTCATGGAAATAAAAGTTATAATATGTTGCATATTGTTTTGCAGATGATTCTAATTTCAGTAATTTGCACACCTCGACCCCTGTGAAAAGAGGCAAGTATGACGGTTCTGTCATTGCTCCACCAGTGGAAAGTCCAGTTGCTGGAATGGCTGGTGACAATAGGTTGGTGGTCATTTCGGTATTGATTTTCTGTTTCCATATTATTTCACATATCTGTCTCGGACATAACGGTGAAGGAGCAATTTGAAGTTCTTCCTGTGATAAAAATTTTAGATGCATCAGGTTTTCATTGAGTGAATGTCTGAACATTCAATAAATCATGATGGATGAGAAAGAAAGTTTTAGTAACTATTCTTTCAAGTAGTTCAGTTTGGTATTTCCTTTTGGTTTCTTTCTTTCTTTATTTTTGTGCATGAAAACCTCTGTTAGCAAGGTATAACAGTACTTTTAGAGAGATGTTAATTGCAAATCTGCTGCACCTTTTCCACAGTGACAATGACATCGCAGGCACCCAGCAACTTGAAATCTTAGTGACAGCTCTGATTTTTTTTTTCTAAGACTTTTTTGAAAATTATCACATTATATTATATCAGGCTGTAAACACTTTGTTTCTTCACAATGTTTTAGGGTCTGTTTACATGAAGGTGGGGGACCTCTGATAGGTGAGGTAAAATGTGGTGGGTCACCCCATCTATCAAATTAAAATGAGATATTATATGGACAAGCGGGATACTCCACCAAAGCGGGTTACCTCACCTACCTGGGGTTCACTACCTCCATGTAAACAGACCCTATGTCATTATCATCTTGTTGTATCTGTTTCAATGAAATTTTACTATTATGAAATCAGGATACCTGGATCTCACTATTACACCATGTGTGCAATCAACATGAGTGGGCTGATGGCCATTGTGACCACGAGCCAATCACTGAGGAAAACCACCAACTTCCATGGTTTGACAGGAGATCCAAAGAGTTTGAGGCACTGCAAAAAATTATCCTGGATCCTGACCTTCTTGAAAGTTTCAAGTACTACACCAGATTCAGGTGTATAAGGGCAACCCTGTTTTTCATAAGAGAGACTAAATATATATCTTATTTCAGTACATTGGTTTATTCAAATATAATGTTTATGGATGAATGTTATGGTCTTCAAAGAACAAATATTTTGGTTTGTATTCCTGTCTGCTTGGTCCTTGGCAAAAGAAATGTATGGAGGAAACTTAAAAGAAGAATGTGTTAATGAATACTATGTCAATAACTCCGAGCAGCCCCATTCCTTAAACTAAGCTCAGTAACGTTAACGTTGTCAGGCTTAGGCAAGGGTTTATTTTTTATTGCCACTGTGGACCTTGAGGAAACCTTCTTAAGGTGTTGGCCAGCCCCTAAATGCTTTTCTATGTCAAGCTCAATTCATTGTCCTTCTTTAATTATTACATGTATATTTAACCATGTTTTTCAAAAATATCTATTTTACTTTTAGGCATACAGGCGCATTAGAACGAGCCAACTCTCTGTCATTGATGTATGCCAGCAAGAGAATTTCCTACACGTAAGTAACGACACTTCATATTTTTAAAAGTTCATAGTATTTATATTATCTGTAGCCTATAGAGAAGCTCAAATTGTTGTATACTTCAAAAAATTGCACTGTGTGAACAAAGATCTCTTGGAACACTGTCTATTTTGATCAATTGTTCTTTTTAGGAAGAAAGTCTACAAAGCAAGAAAACAACTAGCTGCCATTGACCTCGATATTCCTGAACAAGAAGATGTGCTAGGCGAGGTTGCTGTGACCCGGAAGTACAACCAAAGAACAAAGAGTTGGAATGTGAAAATTGTAAAGCAGGCCAAAGACTATGGTTATACTTGGATGCTTCTGGCTAAAGTGTTTCGTCTACGTGTGGAGGATAATGAAAATATGCAGAGGGCGGTCTCAATGGAAGCTGATGACCCAAGGAGGATAGCCCCTACAATTGCTGTGGTGCCACCCCCACCTTCACGCGAGCTCTTTATTCAGCACAGCAGCAGGTTTAAGAAAAACTAGCAAACATGATGTAAAATATGTAATGAATATGGAACCTTTATGTATTCATGTGCAGTGTAAGAAAATATTCATCAAAGAAGGACTGTCATGTATGATGCACAATAAGCAACAGTGATGTTTTTGACAATAAATTGACAATAAATATAACCTATGAGAATTGTTCAATAATTTAATGCACAATATGTGAAACTAAATAATGCAAAAATTAACCGAAGACAAAGGATTGGTTAGTAAATGTAAATACCGGAGTAGGTTGGTCCTTATTGAACTAACCGTTGGAATCCGTTTTTGTGAGTCTAATTATCCATATTATAAAATTTGCTCACACTGCCACAATGCAAATACAGCTGTAATGCTATTGTTTTCATGGGGCAATATTCACAGGGGTACTCAATCCAGGACAACTTTTTTTTGAGGGGGGGGGTGGGGTTGGGGGTATGGCATGAGGTTGAACAAACCAACTGCAATTAAAAATTCCTTGTAGAAACCTATCAAACTGTTATTTCCATTTTAGCGAGGTTTGAACCCCATGTACACCCCAGTTGAGGAAGGGTAGTGCTCTCGAATTTTCCATACACAGCATGAAGGGCATACCCTTCTTTTGTGTTTTCCAAGGTAGCCATATTCTTCAATTATATAATGACGATAGGCAGCCTTTCGGAAGGCTCTGCTGCTATTATCTTGACGGTCGTTTCTGATATCCCCTGAACACTTTATACTTAATTGTAAATAATCAGGGTCCAGGCATAGCTTGCGAAAGCGTGCGCTAAGTAAGACACAGTCTCGAGAATTACAGCACCGGTTCTCAACCTCCGGCGACATTCTGCGGCAATGTCCACATTTGCACCACTCAGGCACTGGTTCACTTGACCTTGCCATAGATGCTGTTGGCGGTGGCCTGAAAGATGAGGGCCCACCTGAAGCTGATGTTCCAGATATGCTCGAGTCTGAGGCTGGGGTGGATGCAGGTGTAGATTGGGCAGGGTTCGGTGGTGCTTGGCTTGACACTTCTGGGGGGGATAGAGAAAGGGAAGATGGGAGAGCGGCATCATCATTCTCATCTTCTGGGTCCTCCTGGATAACAAGCATATCTATATAGTCCATGCTGCCCACTCCCCTCTGTAGAGCTCTTGTGGCAAGTTTTTTTGCTAGCTCCTCATCCAGGGTTTGGATAAACTCCTGTGAGGTTGAAAAATAGTGCAATAATTTGTTAGAGTAGCTGGACAATTACTTTTTATCACATTCTGTCGAAGCTTGACACGTAGATTTTTTTAAGAGCGTAATCGACGAGAAAATAACTAGTAAAAAGGGGACTTCCCTAAGAAATCTTGCACACTTCAGAACATGACACACAAACGAGACACTAAAACAAACGACAATTTGCTCCATTTAGGGGAAGCAACAATCAACAACTTGTACAAGGGAAACTTACTAGATAAAGGAATAGCAGATGAGATTTTTGAAGGACTATCTTTTGTGCCATTGACTATGAATTATAATTCAGTATTGTACCTTCACTCGTCGATTTTCCATGTCCCGTTCTTGCTCCTCCGTAAGACCATTATCTGGTTGGCCTGGCGGTCCTTGCACGAATCCCCATCCTTGGGATGCCACGGATGCAGCCTTCACATGATAAAAAAGAAATCGCGCAATCGAGTGGAATAAACTGCGGTATTCAGAAGTCCGGGAAGAGTAGAGCGCGAGTCGCTGACTACAAAAGCGGCAAGAAAGTTGTGGCTAAATTAATACACGAATACATATCGCAAAAGAGCGACTTTGTTCCGAAGAAAGGCTCATTTCTGTAAAAGGTTCTAACGACAATAAGGAATCTCGATGAAGGTTTCGCAGCGTGAGTCGGCTTTTCACATGGGCTCATATAAACATGGCCTTGTTTACATCATTTGCATCTGTCAAATGCAAGCATGCGCAGTAGCCGTGACACAGCTCCTTTTTATAATTTATAATGTTTTTACAATTTATAATGTTTTATTAAAATAAAACATTATAAATGGTTTTCAAAGAATGACTGACTTTAATAGGGTTGATTTCCACTGTCGCGCTATTTTTCCCTGCGAAGGCGCGTAAATGAAATAGAGGCAATATGTGAAAGGGCACGCGTAAGCGTAAAAGTTGAGCGAGGTTCAACTTTTAAGGAATACGCGTGACCTTCCGTATATTGTCTCCATTTTATTTACTGGCGTAAAATTCACGTGCCTTTGCACGGAAAAATTACGCGACAGTGGAAATCCACCCTGACGCGTTTTTGGCTACGCACGTAAATTTTAATCACGTAAATAAAATAGAGGCAAGATATAAAGTGTTGAGAATAAACGTTAAGTTGAGCGAGGTTCTACTTTTACGCCTACTTGCGACCTTTCATACATCGTCTCTATTTTATTTGCCTAAACCTAACCCTAAGGGTTGATCTCCAGTGTCGCGTAGTTTTTACGTGCGTACGTACGTAAAATTTACGTTCGCAAATAAAATAGAGTCAATGCATGAAAGGTCGCACGTAAGCGTAAAAGTTGAACCTCGCTCAACTCCTCGTTTAATCATAGCACTTTTTATCTTGCCTCTATTTTATTTACGTGCGTTAACATGCGTAGCCAAAAACGCGTCAGTGGTAATCCACCTTTAGGCTAGAGAGCCCTGATGCCGAACTCCAAACCACCACTGAGTGGTGGAATCATCACTTGATACACATCTGTGAACCTTATTGACTGTTTGGTACCATCCGAAGTTATCCTCCCCTCCCGGTGACTTCACTGCACCTGTGGATTGGCTGGTAAACTGACACCCGATCTTTGGACCCCAAAACGAATCAGTATGCGCATGCCAATTATCTGTTTGGACGAACTGAGCCGTGCAGTTGCTACAGTTATATCCTCGGATGCTAATAAATTCGTATTTTTTACATCCGTCGAAATTCAAGCGCATAACGTCGATATCATTCAACTTGGCCCTTAAGTAATCTCTGTATTTAAGTTCTTCAGTGTTAAAGTTGCAAGTTGCTCGCACGTGCGTTGAGCGGTTTGCTGTGGTTATCATGCGTGGCCAAGACAGACGAAATTTGCTCCATAAAACGGCTCCCTGATTTACCGGAAAGTCCTTGTAAAATGCTTTATCCGCAAATTCATTATTATTTCGAAAGCTGAAAGATTCAATCAAAGTCCAAACGAATCCTTTTTCAGAGATAGCATCACAAAAGACCTCGTACATGGTCATAGTCGCTGGGTCAAACAGTTGATACACTCCGGACTTGCTCCCTTCGTTTCTCCATAGTTGCTCTTTGCAAGATGTTGCTCTTCGTTTGTGACAGAATCTACCATAATATCCCACTGCGCATGTACAGTTGAACTTGTTTTTAGCGTCTTCACATAACTCAGTGCAGTTGCCACCATGAGCGCATAAATTCTGATTACAGCACTGGTTACTTACTGGTTGCCCTTTGCAAGCCTTGTTAACAAATGTCTATAGTACAACAGGAGAGTATGTTAAAAGTGTATGTAGAAATAATCTTTATACACTTACATAATCTTTATGTTATATATTATTATTTGCAAGACCCTTCCTTTTTTATAATGTGCTTTAAAAGATATTTCTTCCTTATGAATTTTGATGATAGCTCCGCTTTTAGGTTTGCCCAATTTGCAAATGCCGAATATTTACTCTGTTGAATCAACTTCCTTGCTTTATAAACTGTCAACAATATGGGAATGTTTTGTAAAGAGCTCGGCGCGCAGAGCGTTAAGCACAAGAAAAATCAATATGTCAGTATCAATGTCAGTGTTTGCATAAACAAGTCAACAAGCATATGAAGTATTTACAGATATTGTTCATCCATCCAATATTTTTAGGATTCAGACAACCTGCACCATGAGGGGAAGTGTAACTTAAAGTTCTTAATTTCAAGAGAGACATTAAGGGGTCTCTGAAGAAAAGAGGGTGCTGAAAATTAAGGAACAAGATTTTAAGTAACACATCCTTAAAAAAGCAACACGAAATGTGAAAGCTGAGATGCATGTTGTCCTCCTTTTCAAAACGTCAGCCTTCCAAACCCGGGGGGATACTCCCCTATATAAGCTATATAGGTATGTGCCACCCCATCGGGTAGGGTTTTTGTGCTGTTTTGGTCTGAAAACGGGTATGGTTTTCGAGGGCACTTACGGAAGTGTATCAACGTATTTATCGTCTCAATTCCAAATGAGTAAGAAAGAAAGAGAAATTTGGGAATTCGAATTGGATTTGAAGAATTGTTTTGTTTGTGCTCCAGGCTAAGTAAAGCTAACATAGTTTCTGCCTAAAGGACATGTCTGGAAACGGGTATGGATTTTAGAGGTCGGGTCTGAAAACGGGTGTGGAAAATTACAGTTTTTCGCAGTCTTAAATAGGGACAGGATTTGGATAACCAGGCGGCACACCCCCACCAAGAATTCCCAGGAGTAGCCCCTCCCCCCCCCCCCCCCCCCCCCGATTCCAAAATAGTGCATTTCTATCAAAAGATTGCAACCTCTTTTGTCAACTACAGGACGAGGCAATACCGAATAAAGCCGAAATACAATGATTACTCTGATTAAGTATAATCTCGACAGACTGTCTGTGTCTTCCTTTGGCAAAGCCGGAGACATTCGACATTAGATTCACTGGTTACCTGATTGACGTATTCTCTTTTCATATCATAATAAGTGTATCCCTTTTCCTTGAGAAAGTCTTCAGGAGCAGAAAATCTGTCTTCATCCAGCAACTCGCATCGATTTTCCCTTATTTGATACGCTTGGCATTTACATTTCTCCTCAAAGCATTTTACATGACAGTCAAACGGTTTCGACAGCGTGTAATTTCTAAAGCTGTGTCCTTGCATAGCCAGATGTTTTATTCCCGTCTTACCAATACTTCCACTGCTTAGTTCGCATCTTCTCTGGCAGTCTGTGGCCAATTTCAAACTGCAGATATAAAAAAATATCGACACGAAAAGGAAATAGTTGGCCTGTGTCATGGTTTTAACGTAAAATATCACTTTTGAGTATTCTTTCCAGAGCTAAAATTCCCTATCAAATAACCAACCAGTTTAAAGAAAAAGAAAGTTTTCGCAAATGAAACGTGCTCAGTATAAGAAAAGGAAATTTAATATACATGTATATTTTATGGAAATAAGCTTTTACCCAGCTTAGTGATAAACTGTTTCAACAAATAAGTTTACTCAGCGTTTGTTTGTCATTTCTCCCTTTCGGTTTTCTAGTGACTGGGATTCGAGGATACGGCATGCATCCTCAAGCGTTTTAGACTATTTTTCAGCTTGCATTTTATGTTTCTTCAGTCACCGTTACCGCAAGCAACTAAAAACGCACCCAGACTTTAATTTGTGAGAGATATGCTAAATATAATTAGCGAATGTTGAGCGAAATGTCAATCTTGTTCACGCTGATGAAATATTTGTCTGCTGACTGAAATCACCAGTCGCTGGATAAATTAGACGTATGTCTAATTTTGTGAAGCCATATGAGAAAAAATGGTCAAGGACGCAATTAGAAAGCACGATTAGTTAAATGACAGTTAATGAAATACATAAGCTGCCTCGGCCAGGTGGCAATTCTTCAATAATTGAATTGAATTTCAATTATTGATTGGGAAGAACTAGTTTGACAAGTCACCTTTTAACATTATCCCTGATGCCATTTCAAAGCACAGACGATCACGCGTGTGATGCAATATCATGGGATCCCTGTGGCAATGGTGATGAAATAGAACTTAGATTTACAGCCACGTTTCAAGAGCAAGTTGAGTCTTAGGTGTAATCAAGTGCCGGACGTTTTTTTTTTCTCTCGCCAGATTGTCAGTGATTTCATGCGGAAGAGGAAGCAACTTGGCTGTAGATTTCCATTCCGTTCTAGTGTAGATTCGGTGAGTAACACCAAAATTCCAAATAGGATTGTGAGAAATATGGAACCTCATAGAGGTTTTACCTACAGGCGGTTAAGGCAGGGTCACCTTTGATCACCGGGTGTTTTTTAGACCAGTGGTTCTACTTTTTTGGAATTGCCGGTTTTGGCCTAAACTACCACACTCAATTAACGTCAAATTCGATGCTGTGATCCGCGGCAGGATTAGTTCAGTCGGCCGGTAGAGCGCTGAGCTGCAGAGTAGAGCGGGAAGTCGCGGGTTCGATTCCCGAAGCCGGACCAATACTCAGTATCTTAAAATAACCGAGAAATTAAGGTACTACCTTTGCCCTGCAAATGGCTAGACCTTTGCGTGGCTCGGATGACCACGTAAAATGACGTTCTCGTCTCCAGTAGGCGACATCAAACCCATAATGCCCGCAATTCATCCTTTCGTACTAAATACATTGACACTCAAACAAAGTGCATTTTTTTGTGTGCTTGTTCTGAGGTAAACGCAAAACCCCTTTCTGGTTTTTTTACACGCGTCCCTTACTAACGCAAGTTCGAAGTAACCGTTCGGCCACTAAGTCTTGACCCTTGCTAATTCACCTTTTGTGGAATCTTCCTAATGACAAATTGTGGTTCGATTATTCAAAGGAAAATCATTCCCCACCCTTCCCACCCCAACCAAAGACTGAAGCCAACCGTTTCGGTAATCCTGGCTATTCTTAAGTACCGTAAATGCTCGAATTAGCGCCCGGGGCGCTTATTTAATTTTCTTAGGCGAGAGGGGGGCGCTAATTCGAAGGGGGGCTCTCATTTGAAGGAGGGAGCTCATTTCGTTTGTCAATTTTTAGCCTCAAAATGACACTATCTTTACCGAAAATGGCCTCGTAATTCCAAGAACTTTTAAGGCAGTAACAAGGAGCCGGCGATTGGGAGCAAAGTTTTACGAGGAACTTAATAAAGTGAAGCAGATATGTGCTCACATTGATATTTCTATCAAGGAAGTGAGAAGCAAACCCGTGCGACTTTGAAAGGACATTACTGTTTATACTATTTAACAATGTCACATTTCATTAAAAGGACCGTATAGACCGTATACGTCTCGTATATCGTACCGTGTACCGAAACTCATTTTTTCTCGGGGGAGGGGGGGGGGCGCCTATTTGAAGGGGGGCGCTTATTACAAATTTTGAGCCTTAGAAGGGGCCCTAATTCGAAGCGGGGCGCTTATTTGAAGCTGGGCGCTAATTCGAGCATTTACGGTAAGTACTATTTTTTTTTACCAGGAATCTTTGAAGCCCGCTCAGACTTCCTTTGTTGGTGAATCTTCAGGCAAGTATACGAAATGTTATCCATTGCCCTTACGTACTATATTTTTTTCTCTGTTGATAATGCTTTTTTTTCTGGAATGTCTTCTGCTTAACCTGCACTTTCCGGGACGCTGGTGTTTACAACAGTTTAAAAATTGTATCCGGTGTAGACTGCCTTTGTTGGTGAATCTCCAGGCAAGTATACGAAATGTTATCCATTGCCCTTACGTACTATATTTTTTTCTCTGTTGATAATGCTTTTTTTTCTGGAATGTCTTCTGCTTAACCTGCACTTTCCGGGACGCTGGTGTTTACAACAGTTTAAAAATTGTATCCGGTGTAGACTGCAAAACAGTCCGTACATTCCCGTAGTCAAGTACGCGCACTTCGCGCATGTGGCGTGTAAGGCTCGCGCGCTTCACGCGTGTGAGAAAAAATACCCGAGTGCTTTTCAGTCTAATTCTATTTTCCAGTAAGAGGGATATGTGCCAATTTAGGCAGAGTAAGTTTTACGTCACAATTGTTGGTGGTTTTTCCCATGGTCAAGAACTTTGAAAGTATTCTTTTATTCCCAAGACTCGTGTAATCTCAGTATAAATAATGCACCCTTCATCTATTTTTCTGCTTCACCGATTCCTAAGCAATAACACATCAGTCGGTGTCAGCTTCTCTCGACGCAAGCTCCTTTACCCCGTGCATGTTTTTCTCTCGCTACATCTACATAGGCCTTCATTGGGACTCTCCATTGTCTGGTCTCCAGTCTTGCCTTCAATAACCTGAGATCAGTCCTTGGTGATGAAATATTAATGTTAAAAGCTTTTTTTTTTTGTCTCCCAGCTGGAGGTAACGTAATAAATGTCAACGCTCAACAAGCATTTCTTAATGTAGGAGGGGAAGCCTCAGCGAATACCATCAACGCTCCCAGTTCAGGTTGGTATCGGTAGGTTACCTTTGGAACTGATGGATGGTGGTTTTTTGTCCAGGGCCATATCCCGGGAGGAGGGTACTCAACAAAGTTTTATACGGGTAGGCTCCGCCTCGAGGGGCAACCCCTTACCCTTTTTATATGCATTCATGACAGACTGGTACCCCTTTCGCATACCTTCTATTGACAAATGGTACCCCTTTTAGATACCTACAATCTTGGACAAAACTGATGAGAAAATTGTGTACTTGGGGAGCATTTTTCTGAACATCGTAGCTGTACCGGTTCTTTACTCTCCTCCTTCCCCTGAAAGCGATGTTGC
Source organism: Porites rus (assembly GCA_964035705.1). Lineage (NCBI taxonomy): Eukaryota > Metazoa > Cnidaria > Anthozoa > Scleractinia > Poritidae > Porites > Porites rus. Next base: position 7,266,491 of record OZ038003.1, on the reverse strand, counting down.
TGTGTATTCAAAAGAAAGCCTGATCCCTGGGCGTTTCTAGGAAGCAACATTAAATTGGGGGAAGGGGATTTCTTTCCGCAAAGGCGTCGTTTGGGAAATAGTTTTGTTGTGTACGAAAGTGGACATGATGGGGAAGCTTTCTCAAGTAGTTTTGTCCGGGATTGTAGTTCAGAGCTTTGCATCCCTTGCTGTAAATGCATTGTCTCTAAAATATGAATAAATCACAAAAGTAGAACCTTTTCTCGACTTCACAGCCATAATTTATACCTGTCAGCCCTTTTTGCGCCTTATTAAAGACTCGAATAAAAGATTTCCCTATTCCTTCATATACTTCAAGTAGAACTAGTGAAATCCCTACCATTTCATATACCCGAAGCCTTTCGGGCGGATCCTCCCCATATAGGCCATTAGAGGTGTTACCCCCACCCCCGGGGGGGGGAGCAAATTCCCTTCCTTGTCTGGAAGCTAAACGAAAGCAGACGCCTGAGTTTGGGCAAAAACCAGGTCTGACGCTATACAAACAAAGCCACCGTGTTTCTTTTCGTAGTTCGAAAGGCCATGATGGGAAACACGTTTTCCTTTAAGAATTCTGATAATTATTTGGCTTTTTTAAATATTCCCTTAACCGTTTTTTTTTGTTGTTGTTGTTGTTGTTATCTTTGCCTATACAGGGGATCCTTCATTAATCGCTTCGTCCCCACCACAGCGAGGTATACGTTTACCATCTCAGATACCTGGCAAGACGCCTGTTCAGGATCCAAGGTCACCACTACCAGTTGTTATGTCCCCCCTCGGCACTGGGACACCCAGGTCGAACACTCAAGACGCAAGATCGCCTACACAAGCTACCTCTGGCGGGAAGAAATCTCTTGACGGTGAGGATGAGAAGATGAAAGATAGGCCAGTTCAAGAGTCTGCCAACCCGCCAAAAGACAGCACGGATGAAAGCTTGAAACATCTTGCAGGCGAACAGGTCTTTGAAGAGAAGCCAGTACAAGAAATTGAAGACGTGACAAAGAATGAGAAGATAGAGCAACCCAAATTTGGCCCGGAGGATTCTCTTCAAGAAGGTATTGAAGAGTTTGATAAAGAAAAGCCACTTCAAGAGACTGAGCAGACTGGCAAAAATCAAACAGAGAAACAGAAACCATTTAAGGAGAGTCCAGACAATGAAACGGAAGGTCTCTCTGAGAGAAAACCTTTACAGGAAACCGCTAATTCCGCTGTCAAGACTAAAAGTACCGTAGAAGAGGAGGTACGTCCTACTCAGGAGACCGTGAGTCCAATTAAAGGACTTACTGAGGAATCTGATCAAGATAAGAGCAAGTCGTTGCAGGAAACAGGAAAACCCAGCCAAAGACAAGATGCGGAAGGAGAAAACACAGAAGAAATTCAAACGGGCGACGACGTGTCTTCAGTTGACAATCCCGAAGTGAAGCGACCTAAGCAAGAAACTGCTAGCTCTGAAGCTAACTCCGACAGTTTGAAAGAAGAACCTGTCCCCACTCAAGAAACCATGGCCGCTGGCAAGGGACCTTTTGAGGAGTCCGGGCTTGAAGTGGGTGTCAAGGCGCAACCAACAGATGACTTACACGACGTGCCTCCAGCGGGGAATCCCGAGTCGATACAGCCTAAACAAGAAACAGCGAGCTCTGATAAAGAGTCCGATAGTTTGAATGAAGAATTTGTTCCCACTCAAGAAACCATGGTGGCTGGTAAAGGACCTTTTGAGGGGTCCGGGCTTGAAGTGGGTGTCAAGGCGCACCCAACAGACGAGGTACACGACAGTTTGCCTCCAGCAGAGAATGATCCTGAGTCGATACAGCCTAAACAAGAAACAGCGAGATCTGAAGCTGAGTCTGACAAGTTGAAAGAAGAGGTTGTTCCCACCCAAGAAACCATGGCCGCTGGTAAAGGGCCTTTTGAGGAGTCTGGGCTGGAAGTGGGGTTCAAAGCGCATCCAACCGACGAGAAAGAATAGTCACTTCTGACAATGTCAATGTTGCCTTCCTCTGGGATGGAAAGACTTTACTACGCGAAACATCCCAATGTTTATATAGTGAAAGCTGACTGGAAGTAAACAGAAACAACTAGTAAAAATGTTTAGGCACAGCTTGAGTTGGGAACTTGATGTCAAAGACAAAGTTATTGGCGAACGATTCACGCAATGAGCGTAAATTTGTATACTGTTTTAACAACAAAACAGCGAAAACAAAATTATTAATTCTTCCTCGGTCAATAGTGAAATCAAATTTAAGGCATATCTTTTTGGGAGAACCTGCACAGAGAGTATAAATTGTTTCTTATCTTGTCACTGGTATATGCGTTTGAAGAAACTAATGTGCAATGGGCTTTCCTTTCATGCAGAGCATTAGTAAGCCATTCTGTATATAGCTATTTTAAGTAAGGCAGTAGTTTTGAATGTTTGTAAATTTTATTGACTTAGGCGCTATTGAATTATTGGAAATTGCGCTATACAAGAAAAGTATTATTGTTATTATTATTATTATTATTATTATTATTATTATTATTATTATTATTATTATTATTATTATTATTATAATTATTATTATTATTATTATTATTATTATTATTACCGTTTACCGGAAAAAGACTTTCACAGGTCTGCTCACCAGTTATCTGAGTTTTTGCCCCTTTACCTACAAATTGGGGTTAATCAAAACCTTGATTCATAGAACTTTTAAGATAAACAACACTTGGATGGGGTTCCATACTGACCTTCAAAAATTGTCTGTCATTCTGCGGAGGAATCTCTTCCCTGAAAACCTTATCAACAAATATATTTCTAAATATATTCAGACAGCAGTCAAGGGAGGGAAAACACAGCCCTATTCAGGAGTCGAGCCCCAGGAAACGCCTAAGTTCTTCTTTAAAATCCCTTACGTTGGGCACTTCTCAGTCACGGCACAGTGGAGTATACGCAAACTTGCTAACCGGTTATGTAAACCTATTGATTTAAGGTTAGTCTTTACTACTTTCAAAGTCAGGAATCTCTTTAATGTGAAAGATGCTGTCCCTGAGGGGCTACGCACGCGTGTGGTCTATAAATTTTCGTGTGCAAGTTGTAATGCTTGTTATGTTGGTGAAACCAGCCGACACTTCTCCACACGAGTGCGCGAGCACTTACTTTCAGACAGGTCTTCGAACGTTTTTAAACATCTGCAGGGTTCAGAGTTTTGTAGAGCATCCTGCACACCGGATTGCTTCGAGATCCTGGACTCTGCAGCCACCAAGTACCAAGTGAAGCTTAAGGAATCCATGTTTATAAAATGGGAGAAGCCCTATCTCAACCAGCAGGTGAAACACATTAACCTGACTCTCTCCCTGTAAAGAACTAAGCGTCACTCATTTAACTTTGTTTTAGTACGCAATATTGACAACGCAATGTAACGAACTTTGTAAGATCGCGCGCGCTTTAAATTCAACGGCGATTTCAAAATATGTAACACTGAAGATGACGGATGTACCGTCGAAACATGTCTGGAAAATTAAAGAAAGTTGTTATGTTTATACGACAAACTAGGAATTATTTTGAATGAATAATAACACAATTGTTGAATTCGGCTTTCGTATCATATGAAGAATTATGGAGACCTCGGAGGGTGTTATCCGCCTCGGTCCCTCTTCGATCTCCATAATTCTTCATAAGATACTCAGCCTCATTCATTAATTGTTAATTAAAATGTTCAATGCACAGTAAAAACTGGTTTTTCCCTTACTTCCGGCCATTTGCTTCGAGCTCCCGATAACTCGAACTCTTGATATTTCGAACTTTTTTCGATTACCCTTGAAGGTTAGAGTCATCGGCAGTCGAGTGTATGTAATGTATATATTTAGCCAGGGCTAAAAGCGAAGCTGCCATTAATAAATTTATATTTTAAATCAAAAAATAAACTTGTATTCGACAAATCAGTTAACTTTAGAACACATTCATGTGACTTTTTAGGGAAATGCCAAGTGATTTTAGAGAAAAATAATTTGCAAACAGTCCAAGAGTGAACTAAATCTTACATCGAGCTGATAGCCTTATATGTCCAAAAAATAGCAATCATCTTCGATCACATTTAAGAGCCACAATAACTCTTGATCACAGAAGATCAGGCCTGGAAAGCAAATCAGGCCGAATTTTGTGCGTTCGACAAGTTTACTTTACAAAATCTTGCCAACAAATCTTGGGGTTGTGTAAACCAACCTTTTATAATTTTCATACATCACATCTGAGGCGAAATAGTACTATGAGGCGCTGTTTTTATCATACAGACCTCGAAGGACGATCGAAGCACGTGTGGGCCTTTAGCGAAACCGTTAAAAAAAATTCCAAAATCACCTATACGGCCAGCCGGTTCTCACTTTTAACAAGCGCCAAATTTGCAGTGCGAGCTTTCGACTGTTTGAATTAAGATTAAAAGAGATACGCTTCAACATAATAAAGAATTTATTATGTTTATTTTTTATTTAATGGTTTTGTAACGATGTGTAATTTCCAAGAGCGTTTGGTTTGCGCGGCAGTTTGAGTACTCCTGCAAGCGATGTTCATGAACGACGAGGCAAGAAAATCGCTCAAAGCTTTCTTTAACAGCCAGAATTATAACTAAATCTGTTTTGGAAAGTATTTTTTTCTATTTGCGGTGAGAAAATGTCTAAAGGCTTTTAAAAGTTCTGTAAGCTTATATCAAACCTGATACTCGGTCAGATCATTGTTTCAAATCTTACAAACGTGCAAAAACTAAATAGCCGCATAAACTACGCTCGACTTCACTAAATTAAATATAAAAAACAACCATGAAATACAATAATTACTCAGGCTTACCATTCGAGATGCACCTCCTGAAAGCTATCAAGTAAGGCCAGAATCGCTTCAGACTTTTCAACCCTCTTACGCATCAAGCAAGGTGAAAAACGAAAACGATGCAATCCGAAATCGGATTTCCCACTTTGACAAGCGACGCATTTCTCAACCAAAAACAAAATAAACTAACTAGCCATGAATAACAGAAGACTCTTGATAGCAGCAGAATTTCATTTTGTACATCCAGTGAAAAAAGACAGTTAAAAACATCACAAGTTGAGACAAAACTCTGTCAGCTTCAGCAAAGTAAACAAGTTTCAAGATACTGTACAAATTTTCCGCGTGAACTCACATATCAAATTTTGACCAATCAGAGCATAAAAATTGGACATAGAGCGTGATCAACGCGTGACTATGTTGGGAAAAGTGAAAAGTATCTGTCTTCCCTGCCCGTAATGGCTAGCCTGCGTGGCAGGCGTTTGAAAGGGAAGGGAAAGGGAGTTTTAGGTGCGAGAGAAACGCGAGGGGCGCGCGAGGAGGGAGGCAGGGAAACGCCTGACAGGAGACCATTGTTTTTCTCGTTTTTAACATCCATCAGGCGAATGTTAAAATCCTGATTGGTCCGTCTTCAAAACATGTCAATCACAGCCTTTATACCTTAATCCGATTGGCTGAAGTCAACATCACGCTACTGAGTAACTTAATTGATCTTTCAGTAATCATTTAAAAATATGTTTTAGTGAGGCGTGATGAGATTTCTGTATGGAATTCATCGTTTTAGAACGATTAGAAACTGAAGGCATCTATTTCAGCTTGAAAGGAGAATAGAAGAAAGCAGTTAAAAGACTCGAATGAAGGAAAAGTGTTTGTAATTAATTTCTCCAAGAAACAATGCATGCAAGTTGGGAAGTCCAACACGATACCTTCAGCAAAAACGTAATAGATTTATGCTGGATTATATATAACAAGCCACGCATGGTTGCGACTTTCTTCCTTCAACGGACGACTGCATTTATACTTTTTTTTAATAGGACCTTCACTTCAGATTTCTTGTTTTAGGAAAACAAAAGAAAAACAGTACGCGAAATACGACTTAAATAAGCGCATCGCGGCCAGACTTATTTAACAGCTAGTCATTCACAGTTGCGTTATTTTTGCACACATAATTAGTAGGCGGGATGGCGAAAACATTGGTTTCCTGGCAAGCGTCTCCCTCCCTCCCTCCTCCTCGCGCACCCCTCGCGTTTCCCTCGCGTTTCCCTCGCGCCCAAAACTCCCTTTCCCTTCCCTTTCAAACGCCTGCCACTCAGGCTAGTAATGGCTGGCTGAACTTTCACCTCCGAAATCAAAATTTTAATTGTGCAGCACATAGGCATAACATATTTCATATGATTTAAAACAAAATTAAACTTGTCAGCGGATAACTTCAAAAAAATACTCGACCTCGATGGGTGAAAACGTGAGCCCGCGTCATGGTCAGGTGATACTGGTCAGCGGGTACCCTGTTTTGACAGCTGTCAATTGATCACAACATTGATGTGCAATATGTGTACAATATCAGTTTTCCTGTGCTACCAAACTAGCTAGAAGGTGTGAGATTGAACATTGGTTTCCATGTGGTGCGGACGGACAGACGGACGGGTGGGCGGTGTACGGTCACGTGATTACCAAATTTTCTGAGATGGGTAGATTTATTGAGCTATGGGGCTCCGCTCGCGCGCGCTTCGGGGGCGTGGAGCTCCGTTAAACAGCCCTGCTACCTACATATCGCTCTTTCAAATCTCAACATTGTCGACAGCTCCGAATCCTCGCTTAGGATCATTTTCTTGTCAACGTTAGTCTATCCTTATGAGCAAGATACAATGAAATAACCCTTGTTCATCAGGCAAGAAACCGAACAAATTGAATGATTTTGTTCCTTTTTTGCTACCGGTAATTCCTAGTATTTTGCAGTAATTCTCATGAGGAGAGGGGGGGGGGGGTGTATGGGGGCGTTTATTAAAGGGGACGTTTGTTAGAGAGGGGCGTCTGATGCAAAGTTAACATTGCTAGTAGCGGGGGCGTTTATTAGATATTAGTAAAATCCATCTAGTGGTCTATTATCAATGCTACGTTCTGATTGCTTAAGCTACTACAAGGCTATATGTTATAGCCCACTAGTAGCGAAAAGCGCCGGCTTTTGGCGGCAAAAAAAGATTAAATTTTAGATTTAACGAGCTAAAGTTGTTTTGTCTCGCTATTTTTGACCAACTAGTTGGATTTTGCTAAAACAATTTGTCCTCTCGCCCTTATGGCCTCTGAGTCAATAATTTTAAATTTAAAACAGTAAACTGATCCTTACGGCAGGAAGAGTGATAGAGAAAATAAAGAAAGAAAACAAAAATAAAGTGGTGAATTATATTTGCCCGATATTTCGGTTTGCAACACAAATCTTCAACGGGGGCTATAAAAGAAAAATGAAATACAGAAAAAAGATGAACGTTACTTATGCAAGATTTGAATACATAGCAAACAGAAAATGAAAGGCTACTACAAAGATAAATGTCACAAATTGAGTTTATCACGCTCGCCTATTTATACCATGAGGTTCTAAAGTCATAGCTTTGTCAATGAGGTGAGCCTAGCGTGCCTTTGAGTCAATAGCCTCAATAGGCTTTAAGTCAATTTGCTTCTGAGTCAATAGCCCATTCGGACTTCGGCGTCATAGACCATTGATTCAGAGCCCATTCGGGCTCCAGGAATAATTGTTAAAGAGAAGTTTATGTGAAAGAGGGCGTCTATTAGATCATTTTAAGGTATGCCCACTTCTCTTAGTCCCTTCAGTCTTCGAGCAATAAAGGAACAGAGAGGAGAAGTCGTTACGTCACGTTGCCATGGTAGCAAAATTTCTGGATGACATCAAACCGAAAACATCACTTAAGGAAGCTGAAGCTGATCAAGGTCTGAGCTTACATCTCTATAGCTAGTGTCTATATACAAAGCAGCTGCACGTTTACAGGAAGCTTAAGTTTCGTTCTGTAGACTCTTGTTTTCAGGTCAGCTTCGCTTCATTAAAAATTAAAACACAAATAATATAAAATCTACTTTTAAAATTCTAATTTAGAAATAATGATTTTGAGAAATACAAACATGCAAAGACTAACGAGATAGTCTAATGTTCCTTGATAATGGCGTCATGATGTCGCCGAAGCGTCGGAACATTATCTCATTTGTTTTACGTGTTTACTTTTAAAATTGTATGTTATTTAGCTTACGTTGGATTGCCACTTTTCCTCACCGTCAGCAAAAAAAACAACAACAACAAACAAACAAGTAAAAAAGGAGGAAATAACAGAAATGTATAAAAATTTAATTGCAAAATCAAAATAATACATCGGATAGGGTCAGCTGTTTAACAAATTTTTTCAAAATGAGGATGATGAGATTAAGAATTTAACAAGTACTTTTTTAAAAGCTTTTAAAAAAACGAGCAGGAGTCTATTTGCCTTGAGTTGTTAAACCTAATATTACACGACTGAGAGTTTTTTTGAACGGCTTTACAATCTTTGATATAGATAAACTCATTCTGGCACTTACATTTGGATTTGGGGTTATTCTGGTCTAAAAAATAAGGCGTAAAGTTTAACCTTGTCTTTGTCAGTTATAAAGACAGCCATCAAAGATTAATTTCTTTTTTTAAATTTAAATGCGCCTTGACATAGATTTATGGGATACATATACGCTTTATAATTTCTGTTTCTGTCTAGCGAAATGTCAATCATGTTGATTTTAATTCATGCTAAAGGAGAATGCGTTTGCCAAAACTCAAAACAGCGGAAAATTAACCAATATGATGATACATCTGTCGCCAGAGATATTTTATATTTGTTAAAACAAATCTGCCGAAAGACGCCATTTTTTTAAAGCCATTCCATTAGAGATTTACAAATAAATAAGCAGATGGAATAAGCCCAAAGTGGTGAATACACGAGTGGCAGCAACGAGACTCGTCTAATAAGGATCAACAAACGAGGATTTAAGGCTTCTGGCACTGCACTGTAAGGCACGAGCTCAGCAAATGCCAGTATGGAATCATGCACAGTGCACATGTCAGGTAGGTTCAAGGCAGGCGCCACCTGCTGCATTTGGGAAGTGTCTTTACCAAGTGCTGTCTTATGGTTCTTATAATAAAGCGTCCATGCAAGTTCACATTTAAGATAATGGTAATTAGGTTAATAAAACATTATAAGTTATTATACATTCAAAATATTTCTCCGTTTCTTATTGGCTAAAATCCCACGCTTAATTCATCATAACCAGCTACTGTCGACCGAATTTGGAAGAAAGTCGAGATATGTTAAAATGACGTCAATAGTGCAGCAAATTGCCAGATTATTGAACAGTTAACCGAGAAGACCGGGGGACAAGGTTGAGTTGCTTTGGTAGTGAGTACAGAATGGCGGGAAATTACACTCGTTTCACGATGAAGAAATAAGCGAACTATTGGCTAAAAACATGGCAAGAACAACAGGAAGACAATATTTGTGAATATATTTATATGGAGAACTGATTTGCAGTACTGAACAACCATACATTTCATAAACTTGCCGATAAACAGGAAATTGAAGATGACCTTAACTTCTATCTAGGTAGGCATGTTTGAGCTTGTTTTTTGAACAATATTTATTACAACATTTGCTCTGAGAGCCTTAAGGGCAGGGGCACCCAACGAGAATATAGTTCAAAACCACTTAAACATAGCATTGTTAAACGTGTTTTAGTATTTAAACGGTGGATATTGGCATATTTTTATCCCCTATAAATTTTTCATCTGTTCGGGTTTCCTAGCTGAAAGTCTAGTGCTCCGAAAATTATAGGGATCAAAACTTACCTTTTCGAAAACTTCAGCCAGAAAAAAAGCTCCCGAAAATTCTAGGTGACCTTTTTAGGGTAAAAATCCGTTGAAAATGGGCAATTCTACCATTTTTTAGATGTTCGAAAATTCTACGAGAGGCAGGCAAGCAAGAAATTTTACAACAAATGTTCCGAAAATTTTAGATCTCAAATCGTCTTCCGAACAGATATTTTTCCGAAAATTGTCGTTGGGTGCCCCTGTAAGGGCTCATCTAGAGAGCTTACGCTGTCTAAATTGAACCTTCAAAAGCACAATTACACGTCACGATCGGTTTTAAACTAGGAATTATTTTGAATTAATAATTTAACAATTATTGAATTAGGGTTCCGTCTCATCTGAAGAATTATGGAGATCTCGGAAGGTGTTATCCGCCTTGTTCTCCTCCTCGACCTGCATAATTCTTCAGATGGTACTCAGCCTCATCAAATAATTGTTAATTATGTGCAAAGAATGACTGGCTTACACTAGCGAGCCTAGTGACGCCGAACTCCAAGCCACCACTGTGTTGTTGAATCATTACTAGATGTACATCTGTGAGCCGGATTGACTGTTTGATACCATCCAAAGTTATCCTCCCCTCCCGGTAACCTCACTGCACCTGTGGATTGGCTGGTAAACTGACACCCGATCTTTGGACCCCAAAACGAATCAGTATGCGCATGCCAATTATCTGTTTGGACGAACTGAGCCGTACAGTTGCTACAGTTATATCCTCGGATGCTAATAAATTCGTATTTTTTACATCCATCGAAATTCAAGCGCATAACGTCGATATCATTCAACTTGGCCCTTAAGTAATCTCTGTATTCAAGTTCTTCAGTGTTAAAGTTGCACGTTGCTCGCAAGTGCGTTGAACGGTTTGCTGTGGCTGTCATACGTGGCAAAGATAGACGAAACTTGCCCCACGTAAAAGCTTCCTGATTTTTTGGACAGTCTTTGTAAAATGCTTTGTCCTCAAATTCATGATTGTTACGAAGGCTGAAAGATTCGATCAAAGTCCAAATGAACCCTTTTTCAGAGACAGCATCACAGAAGACTTCGTATACGGTCATATTCGTTGGGTCAAATAGTTGATACACCCCAGACATGCTCCCTTTGATTTTCCATAGTTGCTCTTTGCAAGATGTTGCTCTTCTTTTCTGACAAAATCTGCCGTAATATCCCACTGCGCATGTACAGTTAAACTTGTTTCTTGCGTCTTCACATGACTCAGTACAGGTGCCTCCATGGACGCATGGAATCTGATTACAGCACTGGCTGATGCACGGTTTCTCTTTTTCAGCCTTGTTCACAAATGTCTATCGTACAACGGGAGAGTATGTTAAAAGTGCATGTAGGAATAATCTTTATACATTATTATAGATTATTATTTGCAAGACCCTCTCTTTTTTACAATGTGCTTTAAAAGGTATTTCCTTCTTATGAATTTTGATGAAAGCTCCGCTTTTAGGTTTGCCCAATTTGCAAAATGCCGAAATATTTACTCTGTTGAATCAACTACCTTGCTTTATAAACTGTCATTAATATGGGAATGTTTTTGTAAAGATCTCTGCAAGCAGAGCGTTAAGCGCAAGAAAAATCCCGGCAGAAAGCTATTTTTTCTTCCACATTGTTTTGCACAAATAAGAAACCTCTGCCTCAAAATACGAAACGGAACACCGAAACCACGTGAAGTGGGTTACAGATATTGTTCATCCATCCAATATTTTTAGGATTCGAACAACCTGCACCATGAGGGGAAGTGTAACCAAAAGTTCTTAATTTCAAGAGGGACATAAAGGGGTCCCTCAAGAAAAGAGGGTGCTGAAAATTAGGGAACAAGACTTTAAAGTACCACATCCTTAAAAAACAACACAAGAATTTTGAAAGCTGAAATCGGGGTGGGGGGGCGGGGGGGCACGACTCCAATAGCGCCTGGTACTTGTTTCGTATACCTATGATCCACCGATTTATGACATCACATCCGGTTGCAAAGTTAGGTATACGAAATTTCGCGTTGATTTCAGTGACTTGAGTGGAGCTACTGTGGGCTGTTTATAATTTTTTCGCAATATTTTTGTCCGGTGTCGAAAATATCACAAGTCATGATGAAACGGTGCCTCCGAGCTTCACATCTCGGTAGATTTACTTTGTGGCACAACGGCCGCCGAGCTACACAACCAAGGGGGGGGGGGCGAAGCTACTTCCCATACATTCTCTTAAATGAAATCCAAACGATGTTCTCACAACTTGCAAAGCGATCAGCAAGGGTCTTGCCAGTGGATTTGTGTACTGATCATGCGCATTACGTCAAAAACCATAGGTCAACGGTCTTGAGAAAGAACAAAAACATGGTGGTCGAAGGCGGGACTGTTTCTCACTATTATATTTTGGTAATTCGCAAATTTATTGATTTTTTGTCGCTTTTCAGACATAGTGTGTGGTTTTCTTTTTCTGTTAAACAATTTCCATCTGCAGAGTTTGGAATATGCAACATATAGCTTCGTATAGCTGCTAAGAACCGCCGAAGAGTTGAGCTATCGAGCAGTGTTTTACTGCAAACCTTAGGAAAGTTAAAGTGGCTTCAAGGTACAGAGCTTTCAGTAAGTAGTTGTGATTTGTTTTAGGGTCGTTTTGACTTTTTACTTTGGATTCAAGGTGTTGACTGATCGAAATAAACGAAGTGAAATGTTATGAAGTGTTTATTTTTATTCAGTTATGATATGTAGAGCAGTAAGCTCATATTTATAAACTCTCTTGAATGTACTTGCTTCCGATAAATTTGACACTTGCTCCAGTAATTTTTATCAGCATCAAGTTATCCTTGCCCGGCAAAAACGATGTAACCTAAAAATAAATCCATCGAGCACGTTGTTGTTGGTTAAGATCTAGCACGGCTGCGTTTTAGTTTCCCCCGCATTTCAGTACCGAAAGACAAATACGATATGCAAGAAAAACAAAGATGCGTGATATGATTTTTTTCAATTTTTAAGCATTTCTGATTTCCTCTGACGGTTCGCTTCTTGCTTCTAAAAAGTCTAAAAATATACACTGTGGGAAAAATACTGTAATTATCCGCTGACCACCACGCTGGGTGACCGCTTTGCAAGTTGTGAGAACATCGTTTCTGGGTCCCAGACCTCGTCTCTTCCCTCCCCCCTGTACACAACTCTGTAGATTTACTTTGTGGCACAACGGCCGCCGAAACATTTGAAAGATGAACGTTTTGAAAGATTCAGCAAACACAGTTCGATAGTAGACATTCAGCAAACTCTTGAAATATGTCCTCTTTATACGAAGATTCAGCAAACTTTTAAAAGATGAACACTTTACGAAGACAGAATAAAAGAAGGACGCACGAATCACCACGTGAGTTAGTTCGTCAAAGTGAGGCAAAACGTAAGCAAGCGCCTCAAAGCGAGGCAAATGTGTGTCGACGACGACGACAAATGCAATCTCGAAAAAACCTCCCTTATTAATTGCACAGGGTACTCAAATAATGCACAGAACTCCCAACACAAATTAGGGGTTGCGTTCTCGTACCTCGAACGCAAAAAGATCCTAAGACACTAATTTCCAAGCTCACGTCATTATTGACTTTCTAAAATTAGCGGACACACTTAGCTAGCTTTTAAGCGGCAGTCATCATATGACCAATATACATTCCTCTATCATAGACTAAAATTTCGATGAAGTAAAAATATCAAAAAGATCCTAAAATACTAACATACAAGCTCGCGCCATTATCAATTTCTAAATTTAGAAAATTTCATCAATGAAATCTCCTTGTGGAATTTTGTGGAAGGGTGTTCTGGAACCTCGTACACATGTGTGTACCTTAAAATCTCAAAGCCTATCTTTGGCAAAGCCGGAGACATTCGACATTAAATTCACTGGTTACCTGATTGACGTATTCTCTATTCATATCATAATAAGTGTATCCCTTTTCCGTGAGAAAGTCTTCAGGAGCAGAAAATCTGTCTTCATCCAGCAACTCGCATCGATTTTCCCTTATTTGGTACGCTTGGCATTTACATTTCTCCTCAAAGCATTTTACATGACAGTCATACGGCTTCGACAGCGTGTAATTTCTAAAGCTGTGCCCTTGCATAGCCAGATTTTTCATTCCCGTTTTACCAATACTTCCTCTGCTTTGTTCGCATCCTCTCTGACAGTCTGCGGCTAATTTCAAACTGCAGATATCAAGAAATATCGAAACGAAAAGGAAATAGTTCGCCAGAGTCATGGTCTTAACTTAAAATATGACTGAACTGAGTATTCTTCCGAGAGCTAAAATTTCCTATCAAATAAACAATCAGTTTAAAGTTAAAGGACGTTTTTGCAAGTGAAACCTGACAAACCCGTAAGAACGTCTGCGTGGGAGCCTAACATTTACCCAGCTTAGTGACCGTCTGTTTCAACAAATCAGTTAACTCAGCGTTTGTCTGTCATTTCTCCCTTTCGGTTCTCCTGTGACTGGGATTCGAAGATACGGCATCATCCTCAAGCGTTTTAGATTATTTTTCATCTTGCATTTTATGTTTCTTCAGTCACCGTTACCGCAAGTAATTAAAAACGCACCCAGATATTAATTTGTATGAGATAAGCCAAATATAATTAGCGAATGTTGAGCGAAATGTCAAAATTGTTCATGCTGATGAAATATTTGTCTGCTAACAACCAACAGCAGAACTTCAACCATTGCCTTACTTCTCCTGTCGCTGGATAAATTTGACGTATCCTTTATAAATTTTGTGAAGCCATAATTCTCTCTAGGTTTAAGTTTAATAATACTTTGTCATGCTAATACAAGTAAATAAATAATATTACGAAAAATACAAAAAGTGCATGACTGGAGAATAAAGAAACTGACTGCAAAGAATATTCTCCAATATAAAACATACTAAACATTAAGAAGTAAAATTTAAATGCGGCCCAAAACTAACCTAATTAAATTGCATACTTGTCACTCACGAGTTACACCTGATTTAAAATTGACACAAATGATCCAATAGATAGGACTTAAAACTAGCTGCTTAATGAAGGTGCGTGCATCAAATGTTCGATGGAATACTATAATAATTCCAGTCTTTTATATAGCGATTGAAAAATGAAAATTTAAAGTAATTTGTACGTATCTTCTTGCGTCTTATCTTAAAATTACCTTTTTGCTACGCGTTTTCGCTAATACATTAAAATAAAATAAAAAACATGTGAAGATCTATGTCACAGTGTCCGTAGATAATCT